>OW121752.1:13457500-13712500 GCA_933228765.1 Miltochrista miniata
GTCAGCATCAGAAAACTACTATGTGAGTCACTTATACTATCGAAACTCAACTATGCAGACACTGTGTATGGGAACTGTCTGCTGAGTAGAACTGAACGGGTCATCCAACGAGTGCAGAATGCTTGTGCACGGTTTTGTTTTAGGATTCCACCGAGAACGCATGTAACACCTTATCTTAATGATGGAAACTTGTTGAAAATGGAGGAGCGGAGGGAGTTGCATCTCGCAACATTACTCTTTGGTGTAGTGCTGAGACATAGACCCAAGTACCTGTACGACAGGCTGTTATGGTCGAGAGATTGCAACAGATATGGTACAAGGGCATCGGCCTACCTAATGTTGACACTGATTCACAGCACTGCCGCGTTTAGGAGGTCGTTCCGATTCGCCGCCAGTCGCGTGTGGAATGACCTGCCACCGCCGATCCGTGCTCTAAAAACAATTACCTCTTTTAGAAACAAATATCGACAACACCTGCTGCATAAACAACAAAGTAGTACTACTCACACTGGTAATGCACGCTGGAAGCGGTAGTGACAAATGCTGGGACGGTTTCGGTCGTTTGCAGGTTGTTCTTTTAAATTCATATATTTCATATGTTATGTGGATGACTCGGTGAGGACTCTTGGCCGCGTTTGTTGTGCTGGTCGTCCGGTGTCTTTTGGCGCCATGCGCCATGTCGCATGTGAAGCGTACTTAACTGTACGCATGACAGTATGCATACGACAATGGTACATTTTTAAACTATATTCACAAAATAAAATAAAACATGAACATATACACACTCACAGTCACAGAGAACATTTTTCATTCAAAATCGTCAACTATTTTAACATAATAATCACAATTGCAACACACACAACACAATGACAACAAACAATGATCGGCCATATTGGTAAACAGACACACACAGTACCAGGTATCAGTACGTGTAGTATTAGTACAATACGAGTACTGTAATGAAATATTTATTTGATGATAAATTGTTTACCTAAATAATTTTAAATACATACATTTATTGTTAAAAATTAGAAAGAAACATAATTGTTACATGTCTATATTTACATTATTACATTAGTACCGTAATTGTCTATTGTTGTGTATTGGTGACTATCACCGTGAAAGTACTAGGTGTGTGATATTGGTCGACACCTGCCAATAAATACTGATACCAATCCGATGATTGGTATCAGTATTTATTGGTAAACTCAAAGTGCTAGTATTTTGAAGTGTGTTGTTCCAGAGACAATGTAAATATAAATAATCTAAACAGATTATAAGCTAAAGGAAGGATATCGTAAAATTAAAATTTTAGATATGTCTATGGTTTGGATTTGCATATAGTAGTTAAAGCTTCCTCCGCATTGCTCGCGAAGTTGAGCGAAGTTCGTCGGCGAAGTTGCCCGAGTCACAGGAAATTTTTGACGAAGTAGGCCGAGAGCCCCTCCACACTATCGCATATCGTAATCGTCCAGCTTCGTTTGGCTTCGCGAGTAATGTGGAGGAAGCATTATAGTTTTTTTTTTTCTGTGTATTTTTTGTAATTTGTTTTCTAAATTTCTAATATTTGTCTTATTATTTTGTTGTCCCAAATGTGCGTGACGTCACTAATGGCGCCATCTGAAAACCAGCGCTGCTCATACCATCTTGCGGTTGGGCAGCATTATGCTGAGATGGCGACCTTATTTTGGGTTCGCACAGTGTCTTGTATTTTTAAGATTAGATGTTAATTTTTATTGTTTTTAATTCATTGTGCGTGTCCTTAATAAAAATATTTTCTTTCTTCTTTCTTTCTTTCTGTTTCTTAATTAAATTAAATGCTTTGTCACATTCCTGTGACCACTTCCAATTATTTTATTTTCTTAGTAACTTGTAAAGTGGTTCCAGGACTGTAGATAAATCTTTAAAAAATCTACAATAGTAATTTACAAGACCTAAAAATGATTGTAATTCAGTCACATTTCTTGGTTCTGGTGCATTCTGTATTGCTTCTATTTTGGAGTTTAACTTATGTATACCTAGCCTATTGATTCTATATCCACAATATTCAATTTCATTTTGTAGGAACTGGGACATATTTAAATTTATTTTTAAACCATATTGCTGTAATCTGTCCAGCACCATTTCCAAACGCTGCAAATCAATTACATCATTCGGTGTTGTAACTTGTATGGCATCAATAAACACTACTACCCCTGTAATATCTTTAAGAATATTTTAATTTATTTTTGCCATTTGGCAGGCGCACAACTGAGACCATACATTAATCTCGTACTCATATACAGTTTGTCTATAAAGTCGTGAAATTAACCCTTAAATGCATGATTTTTTATTTTTCAATAAAAAAAATATACGTATTATCTCAAGAGTACAGATATTACTGGAAAAATAATAAAAAAAATATCAAAAAAGGTTTAGTCCATTAAATCCCTCATTTTTTCTGTGTAGGATGTACCCTACATTATGCACTCCAAGTAAAAAGGGTATGTATGTAAGTAGGTGTATATGTATGTGTTTTCTTCAAAATTGAAACGATTAGATTACCTACGTGTTTTATTATTATATTATGGTATTTCCAAAAATCAGTTTTTTCTCATAATGTAAGGTAGAGAAATATAAAAAAATCACATAATTATGGTTTGGGTAAAACCAGAACACAGGCATTTTACATGTTGCTTTTATCAAAAAAAAGGGCCAGAAAAGCAAAATCTTCAACTAAGCTAATATCTTCTGATGGTGAAACCAGGGAAACACCGTTATTTAATCACAAACTAATGTACTGTATAATAACTGCATTTATTAATCTCTTCTGGTCTTCTCACAATTTCCCTAAGGAAATCGGGGGGTAACTGTCCCTAGGCAATGCCTATTACAGTGGTATCATCGCCGCCTGCGAATACAGGCGGGTCACTGGGTGGGTGGCCTGGTGGTCACCGTGGTGTCATTTCCGGTTGTCAAGTCCGGGAAGGTAATGGCGCCGCTAGCGAGACCTGCCTCCACCGGGGGTATCCCCTCTGGAGGGGAAGGCCGGTGAGCGATCTGCGAGCCAGCGGCGACTTGGCAGTGGATGGCACTTGACATCAGCGAGGTCGAACCTGTGGAGAAGTTCTCGTCAGGTGCCCGTCAGCTGATGTCAGTGAGGAAGTGAGTTTCGTGTAGCTGCTGCGGGAATTAAATCCCGCGGCAGTGGTCGGTCCGGTGGGCGACGGTGGTAGGGTGCAAGCTCCCGCAGGTGGCGGAATGTGGACCCCTCAGTGCGGGTGAACAAGTTGGCGCTCAGACGGCCGATGAAGTCGTCGAGGCTCTCAATGCGTAGGTCCCTGGAGATGGTACTGTTCCTCACGTAGCGAGGGGCGTCTACAATGGTGCGTAAGGCCAGCGACTGCTGTGCACGCAACCTTTTGCGATAGGTTTCCGCGACCAGCGCATACCAGCCTGGAGAGGCATATGTAATACGCGGTCGGATGTATGTTTTGTAGACGCCCAGCTTCGCACGTAAGGGGAGGCGGGATGACAGGACGGGACGCAAGAGAGCTCGAGCGGCTCGTACTTGGCCGACAATGTTCTTCACATGAGGGGCCATTGTGAGACGGCGGTCTATAGTCACACCTAGGTACTTCGCCGTAGGGGACCAGTCGACGTGGTGTCCGAACATAGTAAGAGGCGGCGGTAGTATCCTTCCACCCAAGGAGATCGCCTGAGTCTTCGCCACGTTGACCGTCAGTCTCCAGTCTGCCAGCCATGGCGGGAGTGCATCCAGTGCACGCTGCATTTTCACCGCCGCGTGCTTGGCGTTTAGAGAGGTGGTTATATAGGCGGCGTCGTCAGCGTACAGCGCCAACATGGCGCCTCCAGCTACAGGGATGTCGTCTGTGTATCTGCTGTAGCAGATTGGCGACAGACAGCTTCCCTGAGGCACGCCGGCCTTGACAGGGCGCTCCGAGGACAGAGCACCGTCCACTGTCACGTGGAAGCGTCGATCCTGGAGGAAGGTGGCCACAGTCTTGACTACTCGGCGAGGAGTAGTAGACGTGGACAGCTTGTATGTCAGGCCGGAGTGCCACACGCGATCGAAAGCCTTCTCCATGTCGAGAAGCACCGCGACTGCACTCTCCCTCTTGTTGAGGGCGACAGTCACATGGTGCAGTACTCTCACGAGCTGGTGTGTCGTGGAGTGCTCGGCACGGAAGCCGAACTGTTCGTCGCGTGGCTGGATGTGAGGCGCCAGGTGCAGCAGTAGAAGTTTCTCGAACACTTTCGAGATTGTCGACAGCAGCGTTATAGGCCTATAGCTTTCGGGCTTCAGTATGTTTTTCCCGGGCTTGGGCAGCATGATGACTCGGCCGAGTCTCCACGGCACAGGAAAGTGGCTTGTTCGGAGGATACCATTGAAAAGCTGCGTCAGCGTGGCGATTGTTCGCGGGGGTAGGTGACGCAGGGCTTCGTTTGGGATACCGTCGGGGCCAGGAGCTTTCCGTAGTGGGGTGCGGCGAATCATTCGCTGCACTTGACCCGGGGAAAAGACTACTGGGTCTTCCGTGGTTGCTATAGGCACTTTGAAGTATGACTCCAGATGCTGCTGGACAGCTTCTACTTGCTGCACGTTGGAAGCTGGGTTTGGTTGGAAATGACTCTCCAGGTGGTTCGCAAAAATCTCCGCTCGGTCCTCGGCGCGATAACGTGGGGTTCCGTCAGCGGCCAAGAGGGGCCTAGTCGGAGATGGCTTCCCAGAGAGTTGGCGACAAAGGCGGTGGATACCGGACCAATCGTCTCCAGCTCGCTCTAAGGTGCGTTGCCACGACTCGGTTGCAGCCGTCTCCAGCGCAGCCGAGATCTTCGCTGCCAGAGCATTGAGCTGGGTTTTCATGGTCGGGCATCGGTTTCGCTGCCATTTGCATCTCAGCTTCCTCTTCCTCTCGATCATCGCCAGGATATTTGCAGGGATTTGGGGTGGCCTCCGAGTCGACGCTGCGTCTAGCCTCGACTCTCCAAGCGCTGTGTTGATAACAGCGCTGAGATCTGCTGCGAGCGTATCGACGTCTGTATGGGACTCAATCCGGCGGTAAGGCGAGTTCTGTGCCATGTAGTCGGCAAAGGCTCGCCAGTCCTGGCGGTATCGAGGGGGCTTCAGATTGGTTCGGGCTGGTACATTTGACAGCGATAGAAGGACCGCTTGGTGGTCCGAGAGGAGGTGATCATCCAGGACGTCAATCGACGGCGCGGTCAGTAATCCGCGGATGATCGACAGGTCGATGACGTCCGGTGAATAGGCTGTGCAGTACGGGTAGTGCGTCGGGACCTCTGGTCCAAGCACCTCATATCCGTTGCGGTCTGCATCATCCAATAGGCGGCGGCCACTTGGACAAATGATGTTGGAGTTCCACGCCGTGTGCTTCGCATTAAAGTCGCCGGCGATTATGGTTGCGGTCGGCGAGTCCAGCAGAGTGTGGACATCAGCTACCGCGAACCGAACAGCCGGCGGCCTATAAAAGGCGTACACACAGATGGGCTGGCTCTCGATGCAGACCTCCACGCCGAGGGCGTACGACGACTGCAGATTAGGTACTGGCAGCGGTTGGTGGATGATCCTTCTCTTCACTAGAACTGCTAATCCCCTGTACGCAGTTCCAGTTGGAGAGACTTGATCCTCTCGGTACACGTGATACCCTGGCATCTTGAACTTTGTGCTGGGCTTGAGGTGCGTCTCGTTGATGAGGGCAACATCGACTTGTCGCTGTGTGATAAGTGACCTCAAAAGCCTGGCCTTCACGGGAGACAGTCCGTCGGCGTTCCAGTAGACAATGCGTAGGGGACTACCGTCCATACGAACAAAGATCCCCTACGCATTTAAGGATGAGAGGAACTGGATCCCGCCCCTCCTGTAAGGCCACGAGCACTTGGTTCAGCACTCCAATAGCCAGGGTAACAACTGGGTCTACTTTTGCCGTTGCCAGCGTGACAGCCCGCTTCGCCTTCGTCCCCCCTGCGGGGGCAGCGACCACGGGTGCAGTAGACGGTCCCGGTTTGCCGTCCGGTTGCGCTGTCGCCGCAACCCTTTTGCTCCGGGGTTTTCTGCTTCTTTTCTTTTTCTTGCCGCTTATCCCCACCTGGGCTGGGTTGGCGGCAGCCATCAAAGAGCCAGGAGCATTTGCTTCGGTGTCATTTGTGGTGGCTACAGGTTTTGGGGTAATATTAGCAGTGGTGCGGGCAACTGTGCCAGCCTTCTTGTTCCGCGCTTCCTTGCGGAACACTGGACAAGTGGCGTTGTTTGCCGTGTGAGGCCCTCCGCAATTGGCGCAAGTCGGTGGGGCTTCAAGAGACCGGGTGCAATCCTTCGCACTGTGCTCCTCGCCACAACGAACGCAGGCTGGCGGCCTGTGGCAATTATGGGAGGAGTGCCGGAATTGCTGACAACGGTGGCATTGTGCCGGTCCCCTTTTACCGCGCCATGCTTCGATTTTCACACCGGGCATACAGAGCAACTCTGTCACATCGTATATGCCCGGTGTGAGATCCGGGGTGCGCTGGAGTTGCGCGTGGAAAAGGCACCCGGGGCGTCCTGGTCGCGCGCCCGGATCGCGCGGACGTACTCGGGCTCGAATCCCAGCTCCTTCAGCTCTCGCTGGATGTCATCAGGGTCCGTGTTTGCGGGCAGCCCCCGAATGGCCACTTTAAGGCTTCGCTCCGCAGGTAAGGAGTAGGAGAACCAGGATAACCGGGTCTCCTTTTCCAACTTGGTAAGGTATTTTTGGATGGTACGGTACTCATCCTCCGTTTTTGGTATAAAACGGACACCTTTCCCAAATGGTCGTCCGTTGGGTGCATGACCTAGAAGAATTTTGAGCTTCTTGAAATGCACCGGCCATTCCGGCAGCACCTCCACCACTAGCGGCGGGTATTTGGTAATGGCTTTTGGAGTTGGGGCAGCCAGAGTAGCTGCCTTGGGGAGCTCGTCTGCAGCTTGGGACGTTATGTCACTGTTGACTGCTGCGAGCGGCGTCACAGATCTATGTGCCGCTGTGTGCGACGACGATGTTGACGGCGACGGTGGCCGTGGTGGCGATCGAGTCATTGCAGCGTAGGTACTGCCCTCCGATACCACGGGGGGCGTTTCCTTTCGGAATGGCTCTGCGTGTTTTCTTTCCAGGGACGGTGGAGAGAGGAACCTCTCGGGGGCAACGAACGGCGTTGGAGCCGCAAACCGGGGTGCCGGCATAGGCCCAGAAAAGGCGGTGAATAGAGGAGGCCGAGGTTGGCCCACGGCACTTTCCGTGGCATCCCTTTTCGCAGGTTTCGGCAGGGTAAGGCCGGTAGTTCGCCCTGGCGCCTGCCCAATTGGCGGCATCGGCAGCACCTCGGATTCGTCCATCGGAACCGTCGGTGTCGGAGTGCGAGGCAGCGGACTTGCGGAGAAGCATTTATTAAGTAAACTCACAAAACCTTTATGTAAATGTGTGAATGAAACCATACCGCGATTCACAAAAACGGTACAACGCCATCTATCGACGTTGCGGGAACTAAATTTACACAACTTAACTAAAATTGATCCTTTAACTAACATTCCGCCGGCCAAGGACTAACTGACGTCCTTAATCGGCGAATAACAAATGGTTTAGGTACTGTAATTTAACACACATGCCTAAAATAATCATAAGTTAAGTAAACACAACCATGAACTGTAAAGAAAACTAACTAGGGTGTGGATATAGCAATATCCACTGGTAAAGGACACAACTTGGCAACTGGTCGTTTTACTATACTATCTTTAATTTTTAGGGTTACCACCCGAGTAATACCATCTTTGCCAGGATGTTTCTCAATGACACGCCCCAAAAGCCATTTACCCGGAGGTAGTCGTTCATCCTTAACCAAGACAATCGTACCCAGTTCCAAGTCTGACTGTTGTTTGTTCCACTTATAGCGGTGCTGTAGGGTAGTCAAATACTCTGATTGCCAACGTTTCCAGAGCGCTTGAAGCATGCGCTGTACAAGTTGCCAACGATCCAGGTAAGTGATGTGAGTATTTTCTAGATTGCCTTCTGGTACTGTAATAGGAGGTTCTCCTATAAGGAAATGACCTGGAGTAAGTGGAGGTTCATCTAAGGCAGAATTTACTAAGGTAAGTGGACGTGAATTAACACAAGCTTCTACTTGGGTGAGGAGAGTATAAAACTCGTTGAAGGTAAGACAGCTTTGTCCGATAACACGCTTTATATGTCCTTTCACAGATTTTACGCCGGCCTCCCAGAGCCCACCAAAATGTGGGGCCCCATGTGGTATCCAGTGCCACGTCGTGTAATCATTAGCAAGCAATGATGCAACTTTTTCTATCAAACCAGAATTTGCGCTTTGAAATTGTCGAGCGAGTTCGTTTGAAGCACCCTGAAAGTTGGTGCCACAGTCACTATACACGTCTTGAACGTGTCCACGACGCGCGGTGAAGCGTTTGAAAGCTGCCATGAAGGCAGGTGTGCTCAAGTTTTCAACTAACTCCAGGTGAATGGCCTTAGTAGCGGTACAAACAAAAAGACTAATGTAAGCCTTAGCAGTACGTGTACATCGTCCAGGGTATAATTTTAGTGAAAAGGGTCCCGCGAAATCCACTCCACTTGATAAAAATGGACGACTTGGTTTCACTCTATGTAACGGCAGATTGCCCATAAAAGGTGGTCTTGGCGTGGCCCTTTGTTTAACACAAATAATACATTTTTGTATGACACCCTTGATTAGTCTTTTACCACCGGTGATATAAAATTGACAAGATAATATATTAGAAGTAAGTTGAAAACCACCATGCAACGATCTAGCATGAGCATCTAAAACAAGGAGTTTTGTGAAGTGACATTGACTCGACAGACAAATTGGTGATTTAAAGTCAAAAGTGGTATGAGCATTAGCGAGACGACCGCCCACTCTTAAGATTTTATGGTTATCAATAAAGGAATTGAGTGAAAATAATTTACTAGTCTTAGGAACAGGCCTGCCTTGTCACAACAATTCAAATTCTGAAAGAAAATAGGCACGCTGTGATAAACAAACACATACATTACGAGCGTTGATCAGTTCCCTACTACACAAAAACTTAGTAGTGTTAACATTCTTATTTTTACAATTTTGCACAAATCTTAAACAATAAGCCGTGACTAGAATAAGTTTAGAATAACTTGAATAACGATTGAAATATGAACATGAGTCATCTGCCGGGATAGCAGTGACATGTGAGCACAGTTTAGATTTAGACTCTAACACTGTATCAGGTATATGATCATTGAACGAAAATTCCGAATGACTTCTCAAAAACTGAGGTCCTTCCCACCATAATGTTGTCTCTTTAAGTATATCTGGGCTCACGCCTCGTGACGCCAGATCCGCGGGGTTTTCCGCCGACCTAACGTGGTGCCATTGACTACTGTTAGTGACATTTAAAATCTCCGTAGTGCGGTTCGCAACAAAGGTTGTCCACGAACTGGGATGTTTACGCAACCAAGACAACACTATCGTAGAATCAGTCCACGCGTACACATCATTCTGTTCAATAGGTAAGCTAGTCTTAATATCTAGTAACACCTTAGACAAAAGTACTGCACCACAAAGTTCTAAACGGGGCAGTGAAACCTGTTTGACCGGTGCAACCTTTGATTTTGCAGATATTAGCCGCATGGTGATAGAATTATCGTCCAGAACTCTAAGGTACACAACACAAGCGTAAGCAACACTAGAGGCATCACAAAACCCATGAATTTCTATCTTTAACTTATCTGGTAATAAACCGAGCCAACGAGGAAGGTATATAGTCTTCATGTGTTTTATGCTGCTATGAATAGTACACCATTCATCATGTAAATCATTTGGTAAAACGTCATCCCAATCTAGGCCCGCCAACCATAACCTTTGCATAAAAACCTTTAAAACAATTACTATCGGCGCCAACCAACCTAATGGGTCAAACGTTTTAGCAATGATGGACAAGACTGTACGTTTAGTAATTTTATCGATAAGTGGATCAACAATCATTTTCAATTCAAAATAGTCGTTGTGAGGATTCCAAGCAATGCCCAAAGCCTTAATAGCATCATTCATGTGTATATAATATATATATATATATATATATATATATATATATATAATAATAATGCTTTATTCAAACAAAGTGATACAACATTACAATATAGGTTTCAAAGGGTTAAGATACAAGTACTCTATGACAATAGCATGCAAGTAACACTAATTTTGACAAAAATAATATGTACTAAGAAACTCCGTTACTTATTGAATAAGTGCATTTAAAAGGCTCCCGACACGATCACGCCTTGCAATTGTCAATCACGTAAAATATGAATGGAAGTTGCTTCAGTGTGCGTGGTTGCTTTGCAGGTGTGTGTGCATCGACGTATACGTGCACATGAAATTCTACGTCATTGACAATCGCCAATCTATCATGTCGGGACCCCTTTACTATAGTTCAATGACTTGATACAAAATAAGTAGAATAAAAAAAGCAATAGTCTACATTATCTACTTCTAGTGAACAATTAGTTGCACAAACTTTAACCCTGCCTCATATAATAGGATAACCCTGTGTCATATGAGACAGTGTTCGACCATGGTTCAGTCAAGGTATAGTACACTAATTTAAGCGTGGACATTGTCTTTTAGCAACAATTTTTATTCTATTAATAAGGAAATTAGGGTGTTATGTGTCAGTATTCGTGTGTGTGTGTGTGTGTGTGTGTGTGTGTGTGAGTGTGTGTGTGTGTGTGTGTATGTATGTGTCTTTGTGTGTGTTTTCATCTTTTTTACTAATAAATGTATGTTAAAAGATTTTCAGTTTGCGAGTAATCTTGTTTTTGAAGCCACGAGGTAACAATAGATTTTAATTGATTAGTATTTAGATCCATTATATTGAGTTGTTAATGGATCTGCTTATATATATGGGTACTCTGGATATAAAACTGCTGCCTAGCAAATGAAGTTCTGCAGCGGATACCAAAGGGATAGTTAGTCCGCTTCCTGGGGTTTGAGAGAGGGACGCTTCTGTGTTTTCTGAGGATTGTACGTGGCACATAAAGCTGACGGACGGTGAGCATCTCACAATCCTGATAGAGCTGTGTAGTGGGATAGCGGAAGGGTTTGCGTATCATTACTTTAAGTATCGCCATCTGCGCTCCCTCAATCGATAGAAATTTTGTTTTAGCCGCACCACCCCAGACGGGAATACAATAACCTATAACTGACTGACACAATGACTGGAACACCATCTTTAAGGTATCCAGATTAGTTGAGCCTCTCAGTGATTTAAAGATATGTATGAGTCTTATAGTTCTTGTGGTGAGAATTTTAATGTGTTTATCCCAGCGCAAACCCCAGTCTATTTGCACCCCTAAGTATCTGACGTCTTCCATTCTTGAGAGTTCCAGACATGTACACGATTCCATCACCCGAGAACACGTATGAGCGATGATCGAGAAAGAGAGCTCCGGCAGGGTATTTTCACGTATTGCAAAGGGAACATAGCAAGATTTTTTAATGTTTAAAGTTAGGAGGTTCGTGTTCATCCATGTGGTCACCTTACCCATTGCGTGTTCAGCACTGTTCTTAACTTCCTCCCAGGTTGCACCCGATATTACAATTGCAGTATCATCAGCATAAGAAAATATGTCTGCGTTTGGAAGTATTATATTACAGAGGTCATTTACATAGATCTGGAAAAGGATTGGGCCCAAAATACTTCCTTGAGGAACTCCGTATGTTACCTTTACTTCATCACTGAAGTGTTCGTCAATTTTTACTCTCTGACTTCGATTTTGAAGATAACTTTTAAATATGTCAAGGGCAATACCTCTTACACCAGCCCTTTCCAATTTTGAAATGAGAAGGGTAACAGAAACTGTATCGAACGCCTTAGACAGGTCCAGGAAGATGCCCAGGCATTTAATTTTCTTGTCAAGGTGCCCTGCAATCAGTTGCGTTAATTCTAGGACCGCATCTTCGGTTGACAAGCCAGAGCGGAATCCATATTGGTTTTTAGAGATGATTTTTTGAGTTTGCAAGAAGCTTTTAAGGCGGTTATTTAAAACTTTCTCAAATATCTTAGAGAGCGCGGGTAAAACCGAGATGGGTCTGTAGTTATAGACACAGTTTCTGTCACCTCCCTTGTAAACTGGATGAACTACTGCCCTCTTTAGTGCGTCAGGGAATACACCCTTCCTCAGACATGTGTTAATTATGTGAGTTAGTGGTGGTGTCAATATAGTCGCATTCTGTTTAAGAACAAGGGGTGGGATGCCATCCCAGCCTACAGCACAGTCATTGCGTAGCTGAAGAATTATTGACTCCAGTTCCGCGTCATCCACCTCCAATAATGCAAGGGAGTTACATGGAGGATGGCCTGACTGGGTACCAGTGATAGTGGGGCTGTTCGTGAGGGCTGAGTGTGAGATAATGTTAGACTGGGATAAGATCTGATCAGCCAGACTCTTGCCAATGGCACTCAAGGTATTACACACGTGATTTATGGAGGCTGTTGGAGTGTTCTGTGTTTTTAAGAGTTCAGATGAACCTGACTTTACTTTGCCTGTGTTAGCAATGTTTTTTATTGCTTTCCAGAGAGCTTTGGGATTATTTTTATTTTTTTCTAGCAGATTGTTTTCATATTCTATTTTTAGTTTTCGCAGAAGAGAGTTGCAGAAGTTGCGATATCGCTTGTAGGTAACTTTTAGAATAAAATTTTCCGGAGCTTTTTTTGATTTTGCGTGCATGTTGTCTCGATTTCTAATGCATTTAAGCAGCCCAGGAGTCATCCATGGCTTTTTTGTTCGTTGTTTGCGTGTAAGTTCTTTCCGTGCTGTATTTCTGTTTATAATTGATGCAACTTCAGAAATAAAACTGTCCATTAATAGGTTTGGCTCATCAATTTGTAGCAGTTGTGAAAAGTCGGTATCTGAAATGTCATCTCTAACAGCCTCGTAGTTAACTTGAGTACAGTAGCTAGTTTTGTGGGTCACTTTAGTACGTGCAATATGCAGTAGAATTGGTTTGTGATCGGTTATGTGTGAGTCCAGCACTAAGGTAGTGACCGGTAAATTTGTTTTGATAAGAATATGGTCCAGACAACTATCGATTCGAGTGGGATTAAGATGTGTTGGGGAAAGACCATGTGATGAATTGAAGGAGAGGTATTCATCTCGATAATCATTTGTACTATTTGTTTTAATATCGATGTTGATATCTCCAATCAAGACAATGTTCTGCCAGGCGGAGTGGCAACCATATGTTTCATTTAGACTGTCTAAAAACATATCGAAAGCGTCTTTTGTTTTATAGGATGGTGATCGATAAACCGCCACAATAGCAATCTTTTTATTGTCTATTGTACAAACAAGACAGCTCCCACCCCTGAACGTAGAAGGTTCTCGCACCGATATGTCAAGGTGGGATCGGGCATATATGACGACGCCATCGTTTTGGTTACAGATTGTTTCAGTATAAAATGAATTGAAATCCCTCAAAGTTGGAAGGTCAGAAACCTTGCTAAGCCAACACTCCGTCAAGACAATAATATCACAATTTACCTTCATTAACTCTAATAATACTTGAAGTTGGTTAAATTTTTTATTAATACTGCATATATTTAAATGAAAAGTATATTAAGTTTGTTTTTGTGTATTGTTATTTTATGGGCCTTGTTGCTTGAATTAAATGATTATTATTATTATTATTATTATATCCCCATCAGCAGGTCTCACTGAGCATGATGCCTCTGTAGGGGCACATGTGAGAGAGTTAAGAAGATTTAGCGAATCAAGTTCGCTGTTAATAGTATTAATTGTCGCCATTGGTATATATTAAACTTCTAAAACGATGAGAATTACTGCAGTGAATTTGTGTCGAAGGGGCTGGAGTAGACCGTGGGCTTGAGCCAATGTGCAATGAGGTGATGTGATGTTACATTGAGGGTGAGTTTGTTCTTGGTTTCTGACATAAGAAAGTAATGTTTGTGGCGGGTGTTTGCGAGTCCATAAAAGAGGCTCCCACGTCCCAAAACCACAGAGGGCCTGGAAACTTCTGGGAGGATACTAGAATAAAGAGGAAAGGAATTATGTTTATACTGAGTAATTAAATAACAAGAGCTCATTAACTTCTTTTGTTTTGTGTAGAATGTATTCTTTATAATGTATGTTGGCGTGAATGTATTATGATTGTGATTGTGAGTAGTAGTAAGTACTATATGTAATGTTACAAAAAACAAATAAATCTATTAACACACAGAAATAATATAGAAGACCCAAAAAACAAACTTTAAACGCTGTAGATATCGTTAGTCAGATATTGCCATTGGTCACATTTCGAAGGCAGTTTTCAGTTCTAACTAACAATGGTTTGTCTCCCTCTGATTTCCTTAAAAAAATGTTCCCGTTTGAGATCCAGCAGAACTTATATTTCCCTTGCTTAGCGATTTCCCGAGCCTGGTGGAACAATTTTTTCGTACTAGACGGTAGTTGCTCCCCAATGTAGATAGGTGTGGAGGTGCCAGGTATATCTATGTGTGAGGTATTTAGCTTATCGCTCTTACCTTTTCCTTTGTTGTATGTCCGAGTGGCTGCGATCATCTTCTGCTTTTGTTTAACAGTATGGAATTCTGCAATAATAGGACGTGGGGTGGAGGAAGTAGTAGAAGTACCACCCGATAGGCGATAGATGTCCCGTATTTCATTTTCAGCTATTTGCAAGCCGATTACTTTTCCAATATCGCACAGTGTCTTAGTAAGGCTTGAACTAGTCTCGTTGTTTGATGGTGGAACGTTACGGATTTCTATACCTGACGACCTAGACTTATGCTGTAAATCCTGAACTTTTTTCTCCAACAGTTCGATATAGTGTTTATGTTCCTGCCGCTCTTTCTTCAAATCTTCCACCTCCCTCTTTAAATCTTCTAGTTGACTATTTATGAAGGACATCGATTTAATCATTTCATCGTTTGATTTCCTTATTTCAGCATTGGACTGCTGTATCTGAGTATTTTGCTTCTTTATGTCTGCCATATCTGTTACTAATCCAGCAATTACTGCAGACTGATCGGTGAGCATCCTCACAATGACGCTATCATGTTGAAGATGGGTACCGGAACTACCCGGTGAGTCATCCTGGCGGGGACGCTTACTTCTACCAGTGCATATAAGATCATTTAAAGCGACTGCAGAATTGATGTCGGGCTCCGACTGGGCCTGTGGCAATTGTTTGGTTGGAGTTCTCTGTGTTTTGGGCATTTTCGAAGGCGTGATCTGTACTTGACCATACAATGAACAAAAACAAAAAAAGAAACAAAAGTCCCAGTTTGGAACTTTTTTTGTGGCGCGGACTCTCGTAAAGTATTCTTCGCTAATTTCTTTCTTGAGACGTTTTTGGTGGCGCGGACTCTAGACAATTGGTTTTGTCTATGGATATTTTGTGCACAGTTTAATGCCAATCCTGAGGGTATTAATGTTTTATTTACCTCAATCACTATTTCACACGATACTGATTAGTTTGTTAGTTTTCGCACTCACTTAGGCGACACTGTTGTTTTAAATTAATAATTGTCAACTCACTACTGCATGGCACATTATTTCGCCAATTTGAGATGTATGTTTTTATAAAATCAAATAAATCACGAAACAGTTTCAAAACACGTCCACTTGACAGCACCGAACCACAGACCCAGCCAGCAAAGTGTAGTAACGTGGACGTACATATATGTGTATATTGACGACAGTTTGTTGAGATTGATTGGCATTTGGAATTTGTGATAACACCTTTGCACTATTTGACGACCATTTGTGTAGAAAAATCCACCTCTTTGCAATAAACTAGTAATTTGTTGTTGTAGTATAATTGTATCCTCTTCATTAGCCGTACCAGACATGAAATCGTCCATGTAACAATCGGTTTTAACTACTGGTGCGGCAATAGGGAAGTCCTCTTTCTCATCTTCAGCTAGTTGCCTTAAGGTTCTAATGGCAAGGAAAGGCGCACAGGAAGTGCCATAGGTGACCGTAAGTAGCCTGTATTCTTTTATCGCTTCATTTACGTTTTCTCGCCATACGATTCGTTGATAGTCCACGTCCTTGGGATCGACCAATATCTGTCGGTACATCTGCTGTATATCTGCTACAAAACAGATTCTATGAGTTCTCCAACTGGTAACTAACTCTCTTATATCTGGTTGCAGGGGTGGACCAACCATCAACTCATCGTTCAAGGATTTGCCGTTGAAGGGTTTGATACTGGCATCAAACACCACACGTAACCTAGTGCTAGTACTGGAATCCTTAACCACTGCGTGATGAGGTAAGTAAAATTTATTATTAGTATTCCTTTCTATTTCAGGAATGACTTCCATGTGACCCTGGGCTTCATATTGCCTTAAGAATTTGCAATATTCCTCCTTAAAATCAGGTTTGTATTTAAATTTCTTTTCCATCTGTGATAGCCGATTCAATGCTAAACCCTTTGTGTCACCTAATTGAACTTTCCTTTTTAAGGACAAGCGGACAATGTAACGGCCTTCTGCGTTCCGACTGTGAGTATTCTTATAGTGGTCTTCGCACAGAACTTCTAGTTCGGTAAGTGGTTTTTTATACTGTGTGTATTCTTCCAGTTCCCAGAATCTTCTGAGCTGCTGGTCTATGTCTAATTTTGTGTGTGACACAACGACGTGATGTGAATCTTGTGTTTTAGTATTATCAACTTGTCCCGAAATCATCCAACCAAGGCGGGAATTGAGTGCAATCAGTGCGTTGTGTCTGTGTAACCCATCCAAAACTAATTGTGAGTGGACTTCAGCTCCTAACAAAATATCTATAGACCCTGGTTTGTGAAACTGTGGGTCAGCAAGGTTCAATTTGCTTAAAAGAGACCAGGAATCTATGGAGACTTCACTCGAGGGCAGTAAAGATGTAAGTCGTTTCAGTACAAAAGCTTGTGCTCTTATCATATGTGATGAATCATAAATAGTAGTAGTCAGTCGTCTGCGATACGCGCTAGCGAGCAGATCAAAAAAATGACTAGTGTGACTAATTCCGCGATGTCCGTAAAAATAGTGAGTAGTAGTAATACGCTTAAGTGTGCGAGTTGTAATATTGTAATAAACGAACTGCTATCGTTTATACAGAATAAAATTGCAGTGATAGACAATGAGAGTTTAATTCGGATATGTGTGTCTACCTTTACGGAAGAGGAGGTAGTTTGTGCAAAAGATTTGCTATTTAGTTCTGTTAAAAGCAATCAGAAGAAAGTCTCCAGGCGCAAGGAAGGCAAAAAACAGAGGGATCTAGAAGATGTGATATGTATTTTCAAAGTTACAGAACCAGATTTAATCCCAATTTTTGTGGCGCGAGACCTACAGAAATTACCGCCGGTTACATTCGACCCTGTCGATGTCACGAAATTATTAAAAGATTTGTTAATTATGCGTACTGAGATAAATGAAATTAAAGACAGCTACGTTACTGTGAATCAATTAAACCAGTTGAAAACGGAGTTTGAAGTAATTCAACCCACATCTTCTGAATTACAATGCAAAAAATATGAAAAAAATGGCGGAAATTTGCTTGGGCTTAAGTCGCCGGCAGGGAGCAATACAGTAACGGCACGTTCGACTATAGATAGCATTCGCATTCAGTCACCTAAATATCGCTCTCTCGCTCCCTCCCAGAACAATTTAATGGAAAAGAGTAGTGAGTGCACAATTTTAAACTCAACATTGTTCGAGAATGAAATGTCGGAAATGTGCAATGGGATGACAGAGAATGCGACCTGTCAAACAAACAGTGTTCAAGCAAAACAACGCACTAGCACTATGGCGCAAATTGTAACAAATGGCGAATGGAAAACCAAGAACTCTCAACCCGATGAGTGGATTACTGTACAAAAGAAGAGATACAGAAACCGTTTTGCAGGAAGAACAGGGAGAGCGGCTACGGATCTCTCGGAGAAGTTCAAAGCCGCTGAAGTTAAAATTCCTTTGTTTATCTCGAATGTAAACAAAGAGACAGCAGAAGAGGATATCTGTCAATACATTAAAAATAAAACATCAGAAGTTGTCTCACTAGAGAAAATTACAATGAAAAGGGAAAGGCCGTATAATGCATATAAAATACTTGTAAGTAAAAGCAACTTGAAAATGTTCTTTGATGATCAGACGTGGCCTGAAGGTATCACTTTTAGGCGTTTTATTTATTTCAAATATAGAAAAGAGGAAGGGAAAAACCTTTCACAGAATGAAGCAGTACATGTAAATACCTAATGGATAGCACTTCAAAATTAAATATCATAACATTCAATTGTAAAAATGTGAAAAGATCAGTGAAATGTGTGAGATCACTATGTAGGGCAGCTGATATTGTGTTATTGCAAGAAACATGGTTATATCCACATGATTTATGCTATATTGAGAACATAGATCAGGAATTTGGTTATACTGCAAAGTCTTCAATGGATACGTCATTGGGTATCTGTAAAGGTAGACCTTATGGAGGTTTAGCAATATTATGGAGGAAGAGTGTATTGAAATGTGTGACTGTAGTGCATAGTGATAGTGATCGGATATGTGCAATAAAAGCAGTTGTAAATGACAGATGTTTCATGGTAATTAACATTTATATGCCAACGGATTGTAATGAAAATCTTCCAATTTTCACAGAATGTCTTAGTAACATGTATTCTATAATTCAAAGCAATGACATTGAATCAGTGTATGTCTTGGGGGACTTCAATGCGCACCCAGGTGAGCCATTTTGCAATGATTTACTTAGTTTTTGTGCTGAGCAAGAATTGTTGTGTGCAGATATTGATTATCTAGGAATGTTATCACAAACATATACATTCATTAGTGACGTATATGGGTGTAAGCGTTGGCTAGACCACTGTGTTCTGACACAGGCGGCGGCTAAAACTCTTTTGAATATTGAGGTTATCTATGATATATTCTGGTCGGATCATTTTCCCATGAAGTTAGAGTGTGATATTACTGTTATTCGTTTGAAAACCCTGACAGTTGAATCTGTATATAATGGTGTTTATTGGGGGGATAGGAATAAGGAAGAAACTGAAAATTATTCAAAATTGTGTAATAATGAACTACGAAAAGTAGATTTTCCTAATGAATTTGAAAGATGTGCAGATAAATTCTGCAATAATGTGTATCATAAAACTTTGTTAGGCACATTGTACAAGAATATTGTATGTATTTTAAGTACGGCTGCATGTAATAGTAGAACCCAAAGGGGTACTATGAGAAAGAATAAAGTTGTAAAGGGATGGAATAAATATGTAAAAGAAGCGCACACACAAGCTAGGTTTAAGTATAAGATGTGGTTGTGGCATAGACAGCCCAACTCGGGGCCTTTATTTGAGGAGATGACATTAAGTCGCAGGATATTTAAATCAAAGTTAAAATGGTGTATTAAAAACCAAGACAGTATAGAAATGGATATTTTAGCATCACTTCATTCTCATAAAAAATTTTCTTCATTTTGGAAAAAGACTAGAAGTCTAAATAATAGGCCGAGCCTTCCAATTAGTGTGGATGGTAGGAGTGACTGTACAGAGATAGCAAATACTTTTAAGGAATGTTTTAAAGTGAGCTCACCTCTAGAATCTGAGTCCGTGAACGGTGCTGGGTACTGTCCTGTGGGATCCCCTGTTCAGTTTAAGTGCACAGAAATTAGAAATATAATCAAAAATATGAAGAGGGGTAAGTCTCCTGGACATGACGGGCTCAGCATCGAGCATCTTCAAAATGCTGGTATACATCTGCCGAGAGTGTTGACTATGTTCTTTAATCTATGTATGTCTCATTCTTACTTACCACAGGAGCTGTTGGATACAATAGTTGTGCCTATAGTGAAGAATAGGACAGGAGACACAGCAGACAAAGGTAACTACCGGCCTATTTCTCTGGCAACAGTGATAGCCAAGATATTTGACAGTGTGCTTGACTCTCACCTCAGTGGATACACCAACTTGCATGATTCACAGTTTGGTTTTCGTGCTGGGCTATCTACCGAGAGTGCCATTTTTGCATTGAAGCACACTGTCAAGTATTATACTGATAGGAAAACACCTGTGTATGCTTGTTTCCTGGACCTGTCAAAAGCCTTTGACTTAGTTTCATACAGGGTCTTGTGGGAAAAACTACGAGAGGAGGGTGTACCCGAGTCGCTGATATCCATTCTGTCTGTGTGGTACGACAAGCAGAGAAACTTTGTAAAATGGTCAAATGCAATGTCTGACCCCTATAAAATGGAGTGCGGAGTTAGACAAGGGGGTCTGACCTCTCCGAGGCTCTTTAATATATACATAAACAAGCTACTTGGTGAGCTCAGCAGCACACATGTCGGATGTCATGTAGATGGAGTTTGTGTAAACAACTTAAGCTATGCTGATGACATGGTGCTGCTGAGTCCATCAATATGTGGAATTAGAAAGTTGCTCTCAATTTGTGAAGCATATGCGGTGCGACATGGTCTAAAGTATAACCCTAAGAAAAGTGAGTTGTTAGTGTTTAGAGGGAAAAATAAAAGTCCGACACACATTCCTCCCATTCAACTAAGTGGTGCACTGTTGAATAGAGTAACCCAGTTTAAATACCTTGGACATATTGTTACAGAGGACTTACAAGATGATTTGGACATAGAAAGAGAGCGTAGGGCATTGGCTGTAAGGGGTAATATGGTGGCTCGAAGGTTTGCTGGTTGCTCGGTACCTGTTAAAATAACACTTTACAAGGCATATTGCCAAACATTTTACACCAGCAGCCTTTGGGATAGTCATACCCAAAAATCGGTCAATGCCCTCCGTGTACAATATAATAATGCCTTTAGGGCGCTGTTGAGGCTACCACCTTATTGTAGTGCATCTGGTATGTTTGCAGATGCTCATACTGATGATTTCTATGCAATAATGCGTAAGAAGTTAGCATCCATAGTACAAAGGGTAAGGAATAGTCACAACAGCATCTTAAAGGTCTTCGCGGAGAGGCTGGATGGGCCGACAATGGCTAGGTTTCTCAAGATGCATGTTGGGAATGGATCTTGACAAATCTGCCAAACAGGTTGTGTTATTTCATGCCCAAAAGGATTATTATTTATTTATGTCCACAATGATTATTTATTTTATATTTTTTAACTTATTAATTTAATTTTATTGTCTAATTGAATAATTTTAATTGATGTTATTTAATTTATGTTGTTTAATTTATTAATTTTAATTTATACTGTTTAATTTTAATTTGTATTGTTTAATTTATTTATTTTAATTTATTAATTTTTATTATCAAATTATAATTTTTATTTGTTGTTTAATTTATTAATTTTAATTTATATTGTATAATTTAAATTTATATTGTTTAATTGATTATTATTTAATTAAATTGATTAAATTTATTTAATTATGGTCACTAACATAGTTGTAAGACATGTCAACTAACACTTATGAGCCATTATTGTTGCTTGAGAATAAATGATTTATTTATTATTTATTATTTATAAATAGAGTGGAATTCCAAATTGACCATAGATTTGGTAGTTATTATTGTTTCAGCTGAGATCCCTGTAATTTTACCACTAACGACAATACGATCTAGGTTGAGTAGTTGTGCAGTTGATTCTGTAACCAGCGATGCTTGGGATCCTGGGTCAATTAAGGCTCTTAGTTCGTGAGTAGCTCCATTTTTAGCAATAACTACAATACGGGCTGTAGCTAAAACAACGTGCCGCGCATTGGCTATTTCAGTTTTCATGGTAATAGCTTCGTCTACTTCCACTTTATTAGATTCGACGACAGTATCTGTCTTGGCTGGGTTTGTGAAGTGCAAGAGAGTGTGATGACGTCGACCACACTTCTTACAGTTTGTAGATTGCCTGCATTGGTTCACCGAATGACCCTGCACAAGACAGTTGAAGCAGATGTGATTTTTCTTAACGAAGTCATGGCGTTCTGTGATGTTCAGTTTCGAAAATTCTTTGCAGTGACAGATGTAGTGGTTTTGCGAGCAAAATGAGCAAACGCTCTCAACTTCAGTGGCCAAAGTCTTCATTGGAGTGGGCCTTACATGTGTCGTGAAAGGTTTCGCTATATCTTTCCGAGGTGTGTCCTTTCTCGCGCTGCTAACAATTTCCATTGCTCGGAACCGGCTTTCGAGGTGTGCTGCTAATGTTTCAAAAGTGGGTATGTCTCGTGAAGAACCAAGGGACTGTTCCCAAAGTTTGTGAGTTTCTAAATCCAATTTGGAGACAACAATGTATACTACAATTGCATCCCACTTGTCCGTCTCAATTCCTAGATTTTGTAACGACGTCAAGCATTCTCGTGTAGTACCCAGTATTCCTTTTAAGCCATGAGCACATTCATTTGTCAGCTTACGGTGATTGAGAAGACGATTTAATATGTGATTAACAATAATACGTTTATTTTCATACCGGTTCTCAAGTGTCTCCCAAGCCTTATCATAATTGATAGCGGTAAGTGTGAAGTGTTTTAACAATTGTTCAGCCTCTCCTGAAATGCTAGACTTTAAATAGTGATGCTTTTCAATTTTTGACAGTTTGTCATCGTTATGTATTAGAGATGTGAAGACGTCACGGAAACTGAACCACTCTGTGTGGTTACCGGAGAATTTGGGAATACTAATAGGTGGTAGCTTGGTTCTACGTTTTGACCTTTCAGAAACATCGCAGGGTGTTGTGGATGCAGTTGCAGATTGCTGCGACTCTTGAGTTGTCAGTGAAATCAAGTACTCTTTGATTGCCGTCTTAAAGTCAAGGTAAATTTCTTCCGTAGCATCAAAACTAGCAATTGGATCAAATTTTGATTTCTCAAGATCATCGGTTGATAACGTCTTTAGAATCTCATCGTGTTGTTTGTTGTATGTATCCCAATATTCGGTTAATGTATCTAATCTCGTCTCCAAATAGCCTCGAGAATAACGCGACTTTGAGGTCTTCTTAGTGTTGGTATATAACTTTAAAATCTTGTTTTTGTGCGATACACAATTGCGACATGTTTACAATAAATGTTCAAAACAGTTTATCAGAAATATCACAAGTCCAAAACACTTTGATTTTATAGTCACTGACGCATAATATTGCAAGTGTTCAAAATTGATAATTTTTCTAAGTGTCCAAATCGCAAAATTTTTCAAAGTCCTAAAAACGCAGAATTTTTATAAGTCTTTTGGAGACAGAAATACTCTAAGTTTAAAAATTTCGAAAATTGCACTAAGTGTTTGGAACTAATTACGAAATATTTTACAAGTCTTTTAACAATCGTGATTTTTCTAAGTCCTAAACTCACTTATAAATTGTTCAGTCTTTCTTACCCAATACCAACAGAGTCCAAAGTCACTTAACAACACTTCACTTATTTTTAACTATTTCACTGCACTGAATCACTTTAGTTCACTTTTTCACCACTTTATCCGGTTTATGAAGGACCAATATTTAATCACAAACTAATGTACTGTATAATAACTGATTCACTGCACTGAATCACTTTAGTTCACTTTTTTACCACTTTATCCGGCTCGAAGGACCAATATTTAATCACAAACTAATGTACTGTATAATAACTGCATTTATTAAGTAAACTCACAAAACCTTTATGTAAATGTGTGAATGAAACCATACCGCGATTCACAAAAACGGTACAACGCCATCTATCGACGTTGCGGGAACTAAATTGGAAAAAACAGATGTGATTTTTCTTAACGAAGTCATGGCGTTCTGTGATGTTTAGTTTCGAAAATTCTTTGCAGTGACAGATGTAGTAGTTTTGCGAGCAAAATGAGCAAACGCTCTCAACTTCAGTGGCCAAAGTCTTCATTGGAGTGGGCCTCACATGTGTCGTGAAAGGTTTCGCTATATCTTTCCGAGGTGTGTCCTTTCTCGCGCTGCTAACAATTTCCATTGCTCGGAACCGGCTTTCGAGGTGTGCTGCTAATGTTTCAAAAGTGGGTATGTCTCGTGAAGAACCAAGGGATTGTTCCCAAAGTTTGTGAGTTTACTTAATAAATGCAGTTATTATACAGTACATTAGTTTGTGATTAAATATTGGTCCTTCATAAACCGGATAAAGTGGTAAAAAAGTGAACTAAAGTGATTCAGTGCAGTGAAACAGTTATTGTACAGTACATTAGTTTGTGATTAAATACCGTTCTTCCTTTTTTAGGAAAGCATTTTCCTGTTCTAAAGAAGGACTGGGTCTACCTAGTATTTCTTTTCTCAGAAAGTAAAAGGTTTCAGCTACTTCAAGACGAAAGGTATCCAAGTTCTGGACGTGGACACTCTTGCGCTTGATACCATGGTGCGAGCCATGATCTCCAGCGGGAGTAAGTGGGACTGTGCCGCCTCTTTCTGCGAGCAGGTCATGCTTGTGAAAGAGACGGCGGAAAGGGAGCGGGTATGGACTCTACCATCCAAACTCCACAGTCGGCGGCGGCGAGGGTGCCTCCGACGTGTCCTCGCCCAAGACTATCGGCCTCCATGACCGGGGGCCTAAGGACGGTGAGGGGGCTGCTAACCGTCCTTACAGAAGCAGGCCCATGACGGCAGCGTGACGTGATGGATTCACGCATCGTTTTCGGGTGTCATCGCGCTAAGAAGCGGGATGACACCCGAAAACCCACAAAGACGCGGGATAGCACCCGGACCACCCACAGTGGTGGCGAGGCCGCAGTGGTAGCCGTAGGTCTGTTGGGAGTCAGGGTACATCCTTCCGAGGGCATGCCCGGGGCTCCCAACCGTAAGCTGTTGGGCGTTACGTGAGGTTTTTTAGTCGGTACGAGTCTGGCATAGCATCCATGAAGGATTTTCCCTCACATTAAAAAAAAAGGTTACTCACTTAATTTTAGGTTTTTGTGACAATAATTTCTTGTAAGCTACCCATGAATTTATCATAACTAGGTCTACAAGACCATGGAACAATCGCATGTACTACTTTCGATTTTTATGGATTTGCGATATTTTCCTATAAATGGTAATTGCCCATTAGATCTACGCCACTCAGGTGAGATCCTCTGCACTATGGTCTACATCAGCGCCAAGAGATTCGTCTTCCAAAGGACCATCTACAGCCTCTTCAGATTCAAAACTCGACACTCAGTTCCTATAATAAACCTGCTCCTCTTCATCATTTTCCTTACTGAAATCTTTTTCAGCACCGTCTTCTCATTCATTGTCATCAAAGACAGCTACGTAGGAGCTTATTTGGTCATCAAAACCAGTCCATCTTCAATTTCTCATCTCTAATATATAATTTCTACCCCTATTACAAATATCTCATACAATATTCTACTTAGTACTGAATGCATAATGTAGGATAAGTCCTACAGAACAATATTTCGAAGATTTGTGGTCATTTCTAATACAATAGAAACTTTTACTAATTACACTCAATATTTAACATTTTGAAGAAAAAAAGTAAAAATTAAACAGGACAACTTACCTCAAAATTTTCGAAAAAAAATGTTCACTGAATAAATTGAATTACAACTTTTGCAAATCGCGGTCCCTCAAAAAGTTTTAGCAATCAAATTCAAGTTCAAAATAAAAAACAGTACTGCAAACTTAAAATATTTGAAAATAGACCTGTGTTCGATTGACAAGAGATAATAAAAAATAATTTTAAGACAAAAGCGGATGACATTCAGGCATCAGAATATTGAGTAGTCTGAATCCTACACTATGAATTTAAGGGTTAAATGAGGGCGCTGCTGAATGCATTTAGCAACCCTATATAGTACGATCAAAATGATTTTGATACGAGGAGTTCGTTCCGAGTAAAATCTTACTAATATTATAAATGCGACAGTTTTCAGTGTTTCCCAGGAGTTTCAAACTTTCCTTCATTATTAAAACCTTCGTTAACTATTCGCCTGTACTCTCTGATTTTCCTTAAAGGAGTAAAAAAAGAAAATTAATTACCTAATCGAAACAAACTATTGACATGAAGCAATTAATTCAAAATAAAAAATTGGTAGAAAACCTGATTGAACTGAGTATCAAAAATGTAGGTCGTACTATAAAATAACCTACTAACAATGTTATTCTAACCAATGACTTACAATATAGGTAGATTGTAAGTCTGTGATTCTAACCTAAAAATATGCAACGTAAACAATGCCTTTTTTTGTCTCCAAATCGTAAATTCAGTAAATTTGTAACTTCAGACAGATTCAAAATAAACAATAACACGATTACATACCCACCAAAGATGCTGTTCGCTCAGAAACATCCTCAAAATCCCACAACAATTGTCCAGCTTGGTACTCCGCGAAACATCACTGGAAAACTTTAAAAATCACTTCCTGCGCACCACTCCGATTTTCTTTACTCATTTCTCAAACCTTTATGCGTAGTTTGGTTTCAATTTGTTGCAGTTTAATCCAAACATTAAAGTTACGTGAGAGAGTAAACGAAATTCGACGATAGCATTGACAACTGACGTACTTATGTTTCGTGTTGCCAGTGTTGCCACACACATAACTATTTTTAGTTCCTCAAACATTCATTTCACGACTTTATAGACAAACTGTACAGACCTTTGTAGGAATTAAGCGTTAAGTATTTTTGGTCTTCCTTCCGTACTGACCATTATAAATATGCACATTTTAAATCTATTTTAGTAAACTTATCACCCCCTGCTAGCCCTGAAAATAATTCCTCAGGGGTTGGCAATGGATACTCATCTACTATTAACTGTGGGTTGATTATCACTTTGAAATCACCACACAAGCGAACCTCTCCATTTGGTTTAGCTACAGGCACAATTGGTGTAGCATATTCACTGTAATCAACTTCTACTATAATTCCCAATTTAACCATTCTTTCAATTTCTTTGTCTACCTTAGCTTTTAAACTAAAAGGTACTTTAATTTTTCCCAAATTACAATCATCAAATTTTGATGATTTTAATTTGGGAAAATTAAAGGTGACCCAATAAAGTTGCATTTAAAGGAAGGGTCTAAACCAGTATTTTGTAGAGCTAGACCAGTACCTTTTAGATGAAAAGCTAAGGTTTTATTTATTTATTTAATAAACTTTTATACTTAGTTAAAATACTATCTAATTTTGAACAAACGTAACTTGAATCCTTATTTAAATTAATATGATTTACCTGTAATATTCTACTAGATGTCTTCTGAGAGAATGAGCGCAACCACTGCCTCCCGAACAGCGGCATTTTCTCAACATCAGACAGACATACAACCTTAAAGATTTTCTTGTTTCACCGTAAACAGTCACATCCACCTCAGCAATTCCTAAATGGAGTAACTACACAGTTGCACATCTGCCGATGTTAACTGAATGTTAGGGAATTTGCTCTTGAACAGTTTTATTCCGATAACTGATACAGCCGAACCACTGTACACTTCCATTTCCAAGTTCACACCATTGATGATAGCTTGAACCGTCATTTTTCTATAAAAATTTAGCTGATTTATGTTTTCCATATCGTCAGGCTGCTGCTCTGGAGATTTATCCTCTATAAAGTTGGTTTCTTGATGTTTAGCCTTCAGACAGGACCGCTTCAAATGGCCTTCTTTCTTACAATAACCGCATTCGGCATTTATATGCGGACATTTCTTGGCGTAATGTGACCCACCACAACGAAAACAAACTATCTTTTTTTCTGTTCTTACATTTTTCATCAGCCACCTCCTTCACGAGCATGACCTGCTCGCAGAAAGAGGCGGCGCAGTCCCACTTACTCCCGCTGGAGATAATGGCTCGCACCATGGTCTCGAGCGAGAGAGTGTCCACGTCCAGACCCACTACGAAGACCTGGCGCTGTTGCGCCCACGCCGTGCACTCCACCAGCGTGTGGAGCGCGGTGCCATCGCTGCGGTTCTCGCAGTGCTGACACTCGACCGTGGTTTTCCGGTGTCTTCACCACAGATACTTACCGAAGCTACCATGCCCGGCAAGTATCTGTGTCATCCGGTAGGAGAGTCTCCGTGTCTCCTCTCCAGCCACTCGTCCATGATCGGTCTGACGGCCGCGATTGTGGCGAATCCCCCCTTTGGTTGCTCAAGTCACACCTTCCATGTCTCCACGGTTTCCTGGTAGAGTAGGGACCGCCGGGCCTCGATTCCTCGAGACGCAGGCCCTTGGCCCCGCTCCAGCAACTCCCTGCGCCATCTAAACAGTGACGCAAGGGCTCTCGCTTCCAGGTTCCATGGAGGGGTCCCGGCTAGGCGACATGCCGCCTCACCTGAGATAGTGCGGTATCCCCTTATTACCCTGAGTTTAACTTACCCGTAGGCAAGAGGTATAAGAACCGTTGTAATTCGCCAACCAGACTACGCCACGCACATCCCTCTGGCAACTGGAAACAAACTGTCCCTCGACGAGCTTTTAAAATATGAGCCCCTTTGTTGCATCGTCTGCAGCCTATGCTATTTGTGTCCAACTACGAGGCCTTGATACTCCTTTGACCTGACCGGAATAACACTTTGACTGAGATAATTAGCATGTGCAACATTAAGTCTTACGTAGTTACGTTATAGTTTACGCTTTCGCTCAATAGATGGCGTTATCCGCTAAAACTGAATCGCGCTATGGTGTCGTTGCCGACTGCCACATATAAGATCGGTGAATTTATGTATTTGGTACCTAACCTAACGTATCCACTTCGGTAGGGTAAATATATAGTGCGCACGATACCGGGCCACTATATACTTACATATAGCTAATGTACGAAACGTATACGCCTGCGCGGATCGTTTCCTTTCTGTTTCTATCTTGTATTGGTAAAATTAAAATAAAGTCGTTTAGTACTACTGCACTAGTTTCCTTACAAGTGGCGCCCAACGTGGGGCCTGAACACACAACATCGTGGCTACGGTTCCGAGGACACCTACGCTAAGGCCGAAAAAACACAGGACGACGGAGAACCCCATCGAGATGACGTCAGTCAATATGTCAGCGGATCAATTGAGGGACATGGTGTCTTCCATCACGACTGCTACAATCCAGGCGATCCAGTCCGGTACGAGCGGCGGCGCGTCATTCGTCGATGCGAAATTTTCGTTCGACGGGAGCAGGCTTGCCGAGAAAGTCGAAGAATTTTTGGCCACAGCTGCAATTTTTAAGAAAATTCAGAACATGAGCGACGAGGTTGCAATTCAAACTGTGCCTTTAGTTCTACAGGGCGATGCTTCGACGTGGTGGCAAGGCATTAAAAATAGCGTCACGACTTGGGAGTCTTTTGAAAAAAGATTAAGACATGCCTTTGCGCCCAAAAAGCCTGGACATGTAATCTTTCAGGAGATCTTCAGTCTCAAGCAGCCGTTAGACATGCTTACAGAGATTTTTATATCAAAAAACCGTGCGCTACTAGCTCAACTAAGACCACCTCAGTTAGAAGAATGGCATCAAATCGATATCATTTATGGGCAGCTACATCGGTCTATCAGGGAGAAGGTGCCTCGGGAGCATGTCCAAACATTTGATGACCTGTTGGAAGCCGCGAGAGGAGTGGAGCAGCTCCTGAAAGAGAAGACAAACGCTCAAATGGTGAATACCGAAACGGCTAAAAGAATGCGCTGTTCATTCTGCAGGATAGCTGGTCACACGGCTGAACAATGTCGTAAGCGCATGAAAGCTGAAGGATCTCAAGCCAAAATCCCTGCGAAAACTGAAACGGTTATGACACAAGCTCCGTCACCGTCAGCACCAACATTTTCGTGTTATGGCTGTGGTACTCCAGGAGTTGTGCGGAGCAAATGCACTAAATGTACAATGGCAAAAACAAACCCCGCCATAAAAACAGAGCACGTCGATTTTTGCTCAATCAACGTCAAACTGAATGTGAGACTGAGGCCTGTCATTGGTATCGGCATATATGGAGTAGTCGGCACCGCCTATATTGACACCTGTGCTAAGACCAGTGTTGCATCCTACAAACTGTACAACTGCCTAAAGCAACAAGGTTGTCAGTTTACCCAGCAAAGAGTGGACGTCACCATGGCTGACGGCGTCAGAAGAACAAAGGACGTTCTCACGGTTGAAGTACCGGTCAATATATGTAACCGAACCATATTGACGACGTTTGTGGTACTACCTGAAGCCAGAGACAACAAAACATTGCTTGGGGTGGGCTTCATACAGGATGCTGGTATGGTACTCGATTTGGGGCAGATGACTTGGCATTTTGTTGACAGTCCCAATAAATTATATAATCTGGAGGAGGAGATAGAAAACGGCATTTCCATGGCGCAGGTCGTGTGTATGTCACCGGGTCCAGCTTCAAGCCATGCAGCTGCCGCACCTGTGAGCAGACACTCTGGGAAGCTTCAAGAAGCAGCTGAGGCTAGCCTACCACCTTACAGGATTTCTACGGCAGGAGCTAACCCACCGCCAAAACGCTATAAGCCCACATTCGACGGTTACTCCCCTCGGTTTATAGAGTTCATGTACGAGGATGCACGTCAAGCTGTCGCGACAACCGAGCTCAACCTTTCTCCACATTCAAAGACACTATTCCCAGGCTATACATGCGAGGACATAGGATTGAACTCGATCTCACTCGACTCAGGTGATTATGGATCACGACCCCCCGACCAAAACGAGAATCAAGACGGAATCGGATTAATAACGTTCTCAGAGCAGCTTCGGTGCAGGGGGAGGGCGCTATACAGCACCCGATAGAGCGGTATAGTTGGACATGGACACCTGCAGACATACGAGAAATGTGTGTTGGCGGACGTCCTAAAAAAATATTATGTAAACAGTCGTTAATGAACCTATAGCTGATCTATTCGTCGGGACGCCTTCATGATCAGAGGGGGAGAATGTAACATTAAGTCTTACGTAGTTACGTTATAGTTTACGCTTTCGCTCAATAGATGGCGTTATCCGCTAAAACTGAATCGCGCTATGGTGTCGTTGCCGACTGCCACATATAAGATCGGTGAATTTATGTATTTGGTACCTAACCTAACGTATCCACTTCGGTAGGGTAAATATATAGTGCGCACGATACCGGGCCTCTATATACTTACAAATAGCTAATGTACGAAACGTATACGCCTGCGCGGATCGTTTCCTTTCTGTTTCTATCTTGTATTGGTAAAATTAAAATAAAGTCGTTTAGTACTACTGCACTAGTTTCCTTACACATGTAAATAAAAATAAAAAGAGCTCTGCTTAAAAAAGGAGTCCTTAGGCTGATCGCACATTTGTCAGCACCGTACGCGCCGCATTTCCTGATAGCCTCGGACATACGCGCCGTACGCGCTGCACGCGCCGTACCGCCGCATGCGCCGTACGCGCCGTAAGCAAATCTTCGGTATTGCCAACTATTTTTACAGTTTCTTTTACCTCTGGTGTGAAACGGTACAGTGAGTGGTATTGTGACAGTGAGCTATGGGAGAAATTGTTGTAATAGCCTGCTTATTGGCGGAGGAAGAATAAATCAAATCAAATCAAATCAAAAATCATTTATTTACTTAGGCATATACAAATGCACTTGTAAACGTCACTTATATAAACCAAAAAGTTACCACCAGTTCACAACGCGACACACCTGAGAAGAACTGGCAAGAAACTCAGCGGGTTATTCTTTTAACTACTCTATTTACAACTTTATTAATGAATCTAAAAACTATGCATTTTAACAGTTTTTTGAGAATCTAGCAGAGCAGGTCATTTCCAGGCTTCCTTATCCATCAAGTAATCACCAACCGTATACCCTTGCTGTATAATTTACCTTTAACAAACTTTTTGAATTAATTTAGGGACATACTCTTAATTTCGTTAGGTAACCTGTTGTAAAAGCGTATACAGTTACCCCTGTAGGAATTACTGATTTTATGCAATCTGCTATGATAAACAGCGAGGTTATTTTTATTTCTAGTGTTGACATTGTGTCTATCACTTAACTTATGGAAACTATGTAAATTTCTTTGTACATATATAAGATTTTCAAAAATGTATTGAGATGCTACTGTAAGAATATTAACCTCTTTGAATGTTTCGCGCAGAGAGATCCTTGGACCTAATCTATATATAGCTCTTATGGCTCGCTTTTGTAAAATAAAAATAGAATTTATATCTGCAGCATTGCCCCACAGTAGAATACCGTAAGACATTATACTGTGAAAGTAACTGAAATAAACTATTCTAGCCGTATCTACATCAGTCAAGTGCCTTATTTTTTGCACAGCAAATGCTGCTGAACTTAATCTACTAGCTAGTTTTACAATATGTGGACCCCATTGTAAACCAGCATCGACCGTTAACCCTAGGAACGTCGTTGATTCCACAAGTTCCAACTCTCGACCATTAAGTTGAACATTGGTGTCTGACTGTGTTACATTCGGCAAGGTAAACTTAATACATTTAGTTTTATTATCATTCAGTCTAAGATTGTTAGTGTTAAACCAATGAACCACTTTCAAGATTGCATTGTTTACATCGTCATAGTTATCTATTTGTCGTTTGACTTTGAAAATCAAAGAAGTATCATCAGCAAACAAAACAATCCTGTTGTTGTCCCCCATGTAAAAGGGTAGGTCATTAAAATATATAAGGAATAAAAATGGGCCGAGTATTGAACCCTGCGGGACGCCCATAGTAACTACTGATCCTTCTGAACGTGTACCATTAACATCGACTCTGAATTCTATTGTTCAAATATGAAGTCAGAAGATCGAGAGCCTTGCTCCTTATGCCGTAATGGTGTAATTTCCTGATTAATGTTTCATGTTGGACGCAATCAAAAGCCTTAGACAGATCGCAAAATACACCAATTGCATCTTGTTTATCCTCCCAGGCCTCATAAATACATTTCAATAACTCTACACCAGCATCGGTAGTCGAACGTCCTTTAGTGAAGCCAAATTGTTTCTCATGAAACAATTTGTGACTGTTAAAATAAATCAGCATCTGCTCTAGTATTATTTTTTCAAATATCTTGCTCAAGGTCGGCAACACCGAAATAGGTCTGAAATTACCCGGATCTGAAGTGCTGCCAGCCTTGAACAGTGGTAATACTTTACTGTGTTTCATCAAATCAGGAAATACACCACTTGAGACGCAATCGTTAAACACAGTTGCCAAGTAGGGGGCAATGACATCTATAATACTTGAAACGGATTGTACTGATAATCCCCAAAGGTCAGCGGTTTTTTTAACATTAATATGGTGACGACGTGCTCTGGGTCTTGCAGGTGGTGGCAAGAGAAACAGCTGGTTTCTTGGTGAACTTTATAATAACGGTTGATTGTACAAAATCACAGACGTATAGGTAGGTATATATAGGTGCGCGTGTTGAGGTGACGGTGTTTTTTGACGTAGTGACTGACGGCCGCACAGCTGTTGCTCGGTGAGCGGGGCGCGTGGACCCCCCGCGTCTTGGATGCCCCTGCGTCGTCCTGCTGGCGACGATATGTCTCCGACATGCTCCCGGGGTTGAAGACTTGTCTTCAAATTCAGTGTGTGACTGGAAGGAGACAGATAGTATTATAAGCGCGTCGAACGATACCTGTCTTAGTCTTGATATCGGCGACTCTAGCTATTCCGTCTCTCCCGGGTATGAGACGAACAATGCGCCCCATTGGCCACATGAGAGGCGGCGTGTTTGGCTGCTTCAGGACCACCATAGATCCCTCTTCAAGGGTTCCTTCGGAGTGCGCCCACTTGGTCCTCTGTTGGAGGTAAAATATGTATTCGTTAGAAAACCTTTTCCAAAATTGTTGTTTTAGGTGTTCTATGCGCTCGAATCGCTTTAGGTTGGCAATGTTCTGGCTGGTTACTTCTGGATGAGGCAAAGCAGTGAGAGACCTTCCAATTAGGAAATGGGCAGGAGTTAAAGGGTAAAGGTCAGATGGATCTGTGGATAAGGGTGTAAGAGGACGAGAGTTTAATATGGCTTCAACCTGTATCAAACACGTAGCCATCTCTTCGAAGGTAAGATGTGTAAGACCTAGTATACGTCGCAAATGTCCTTTAACGCTACGTACTAAACTTTCCCATATCCCACCGAACATAGGAGAATAACTTGGAATGAAAGAGAAATTAATACCTGACTCTGCCATTTCGGATGAGTAGTCCTGCTTTAAAATGTCAGCCAGCGCGTTACATGTTCCTACGAAATTAGTACCATTGTCAGAGTAGATGGTTTTCGGTTTACCTCGACGAGCAATAAATCTGTTAAGTGCTGCAATAAAAGCTTCCTTGGTAAGATCCGAGACAAGCTCCAAATGAACTGCCCGTGTGGCTAGACAAACGAATACACAGATATAGGATTTAATGAGTCGGCATCCTCTACCTTTACGATCGGCTATCAGAATTGGTCCGGCGTAATCCGTGCCTGTCTCGAGGAAAGGAAACTCTAACTGAACCCGTTCCTTTGGCAGATTACCCATCATAGGTTGAACGGTTTGACCCTTGATACGTTGACATTTGACGCATTTATGTACTGTGGATTTTGCAAGGTTCCTGCCACCCAAAGGCCAGTAGTTATGTCGTAATGACGACAATAATAACTGTGGTCCAGCATGAAATAATCTTAAGTGGTAGGTATTGAATAGCAACTTAGTAATATGATGCTGACTACATATAAGAATCGGATGCTTTACATTGTAATCATAGTATGAGTTGTCCAGTCTTCCTCCTACACGTATGATTCCTGATTTGATGAATGGTGATAAAGAAATAAGACGGTTTTTCTTGGGAAGAGATTTTCCCGATGAGAGCAGATCATACTCCATGGGAAACATTTCCCTCTGACATGTTTGAATAATAAAGTCAGCACTGTACGACAATTCTGAACTTGTTAGAGTTGAGCCTAGACTTAAATTATTATTACGAGCCTTATTTACAAATCTAAATAAATATGCTATAGTACGTTGTAATTTAGTGTAATTAGATGAATTGTTGATTAAATTCAAAATTAATTGATTATATTTGATTTCATTGGACTGAGTAATTGTGTTTGTATGAAATGATGCATTGTATTGTGTGTGTGATCTCAATAGCTCCGGTAGTGGAACATTGCTGTCTGATTTAGGTGTAGACGGCCACTGAGAGGCATCAAGAGACAGATAGGAAGGACCTGACCACCACAAGGAACATTGACCTATGAGGTCAGCGCTAAGACCACGTGAGATCAGATCAGCTGGGTTCTCTTTTGAGGGCACGTAGCGCCATGTGTGATCACCAAAACCTTCCCGGATCTCGGAAACGCGATGCCTGACAAAAGGCTGAAGAGAAGCCGGGGACGATGACAGCCATCCCAGAACTATCATTGAGTCGCACCAAAAGATACAACTATCAGGTTATATTGTTAGGGATTCCAGAACTTTCGTACATAGTCTTGTACCGAGTAAAGCTCCGCAAAGCTCCAACCTTGGGATAGTAGTAGCCTTAACCGGCGCGATCTTGCTCTTGGAGGTAAGTAGACTTACATGAATGGAGCCATCGCCTGCCACGGCGCGAATGTAAATGCAAGCGCCGTAACACCGTTCGGAAGCGTCGCTAAAAATGTGTAAAGCTATAGATGAAGGATTGTCACATACAACCCACCGTGGGATACTAAGTGTGTTCAGATGAGGCCAAGTTTCAGTAAGCTTTAGCCAAAGCTTTTTAACCTCTGCCGGCACCTCTCCATCCCAAGAACACCCATCAATCCACAGCCTTTGGAGGATTAGCTTGGCCTCCATGATGGTTGGTGAAACTAGTCCTAGGGGATCAAAGATCTGTGCAATTATAGACAGTATGTGACGTTTTGTAATGATAGTGTTTGTGTGTAATGGTGAATTTATTGAAAAAGTGAGTGTGTCTGTGTTACACCGCCAATTGAGACCGAGAGTTTTACTAGGTTCGTCAATGCTTAAACTCACTGTGTTAGAAGAAGTTGTAGTCTGATTTGTCACTGAATTTAGAATTTCGTGGCTATTAGACTGCCACTTCCGTAGAGTCAACTGTGCTGACCCCAAAGTTTTGATGATGTCTCTGCCTAGGGTGATAGTGGAATCGATGGAGTCACTCCCCGACAGGAGATCATCCACGTAGAGATCATGATGAATAGCGCGTTGCGCTTGTGTAGTAGATGCCTGCTTCGCGAGCTCAGTCAGACATCTTGTACTGATGTATGGTGAAGCTGAATTCCCGTAAGTTACTGTGTTCAAAATATACTCTATAAGGGGCAGAGAAGGATCGCATCGCCATAGAATCTGCTGTAGAGGCCGTTGAGATTCCTCAATATTGATTTGTCTGAAAAACTTCTCTATGTCAGCTGATATGACGTATTTATGTTGGCGGAACCGCAATAGAATAGACATCAGATCATCCTGAACTCTAGGGCCTACAGCCTGAATATCGTTGAATGACTTGCCTGATGTTGTAACCGCTGAGGCGTCGAAGACGACTCGCAATTTGGTGCTTGTACTGGACTCTCGAAACACGCCGTGATGTGGAAGAAAATATGAGTATGGTGATGAATCTGAGAGAATAGGAGATTTAGTCATGTGACCTAATGCCTCATACTCGTTCATAAAATCCACATAAAGTTTCTTAAGTTCCGGTTCTCGGTTGAGTCTACGCTCTAATGACAAGAAACGTCGTTTGGCCATGTCATAAGAGTTTCCTAATGCTTTAGGGGATGCTTTCAATGGAATGGACACAATGAAACGGCCGTTGCTGTCTCGTTTTGTTGTGTCCATGAAGTTCTGCTCACATAGGCGTTCTTCGGAAGTGAGATTGTATTTTGGTGAGATTGAATCTAGTTCCCAAAAACGTGTGAGGTCTGTGGTGTGTGTGTGTGTTGTGTGTTTATCATGTGTAAACATGCACAATAATTTGCTATCAATTGACTGTGGTAGTGCGCCTGATATTAGCCAACCGAGCTTTGTTTCGAAAAGCGTTGGCTGTTGTTTACCTAGCTGTATGCGACTATGACCTATCACTGACCAAAAGACTTCTGCTCCCACGAGGATATTAATTTCAGATGGAATGTTGAATGACGGGTCAGCTAGGTGAATGCCTGATGGTACAGGTAAGTTTTGTATGTCAATGTATGAATGCGGTATGAATGGTGTGATTTTCGGCAAGACAAAACAATCAATGTCAGTTGTGTATGAACCGTCACAAGATTCTAAATGCAAGGAGCAAGACTCTGATATGATTGACGTTTGACTGTTTATACCTGCCAGGCTTGAGCTTACATTACGAATAGGTAATTTAAGCTTACCGCAAAGATCCTTGGTAATGAAATTGGCCGTGCTTCCATTGTCTAGTAAGACTCTGGCGCCGTGCGACCTTCCCAAATGATCCGTCACCTTTACCCATGCTGTGGAAAGTAATACATTACATGATGAGGAAATTGGTTTAAATTCGTGATTTGTGCTCGATAATGCTAAGTGTTCACTATGGGTACTAGATTCTTCAGCGTGGGAATGAACGAGAGAATTATGCTTTTGATCGCAATATTTGCAATTTCCCAGTCTACAGGTTTCCTGCAAATGGCCTGGACGTAAGCAGTTCACGCATAGTTTTAAATCTTTGACCTTTCTAATGCGTGCATCAATGGATAATGCCCTAAACTGATCACAGCTAAATAAATTATGTGATTGCTTGCACAATGGACAGGAAAGTGAAAATCTAAGTCCCGGCTTAGCCTTGCTGGAAGCTACTACGAAACTCTTCGGCTTATTGTTAGTTGTGACCCTAGCATGAGACACCCTTGCCTCCTCGAGCGTCTCCAACAGGTTACAGCGGTTTGAAACGAAGGTAGTGAATGTGCTTAAAGAAGGGGGCTCAGTCAGAGAATTCCTATGTTCCTCCCATTCCCTATTAGTAATTGGATCTAGCTTTGACGCCATGATGTGGATAATTAATGAGTCCCAGTGTTCAATAGGTTGACCCAAGGTTGCTAAAGACCTCAGATTTTTTCTTGTTTCATCCACAACCATACGCAGGCTTTTACTACACTCTTTGCTCACCGACTCAATGTTAAACAAAGCTTGTATGTGATTAGTAACTAGTAGCTGTCCGTTGTCGTACCTGTCACATAATAATTTCCACGCTTCCTCATAGTTGCTGCCTGTAAAATCCAAGCTCCTAATTACCAAGGCAGCAGCGCCGTGAAGAGAACTACGTAAATAATGAAATTTGTTGATATCATTGATGCCTTTCTCCTCATGAATCAAGGACACATACATGTCCTTAAACTCCAACCAATTCTGATAACCGCCGCTAAAATGAGGTAAATTAATTTTAGGTAATCTAACATTACCTTGCCTTTGTGTAACCACAGTGAGCTGATCACCAGAACCGACCTCAGATTTTCCAGTCTGCTGACTGCGGTGCGTAGCTACGATTGTGCGAGCAGCTGCTAGCTGCTTGTAGTACTGGGTCTCGAACTGGTCGCGATCAGAATATTGCTCGTCTGGTTTAGCCGCCAAGTACTCCAATTCACTCTGAAATCCATCATAAATAGGATATATAGAAACCAATTTATCAACTTTCAACTCTAATTCGGCTAACTGTTCATCGCTAAGCTGTTTGCATGTTTTTATAGGCGTCAAATAGCTAGTAAATTGAGTCAACTGAGACTTTAAAGCAGCACGCCTCTTTACCAATTCTTTCACTTTTTCATCAGCCATGGTTGCAAGTTAAAAGAATTAAAGAACGAAAATAAAGGTGAAGAGTCAAGTATGAAAAGTAAAAGAAACAATGAATATGACTAAAGTCCAACAATTATATGTTATGTTATTCTACTATTGCAGTTTCAAATTAAATATAAACTAACTGCAATTAAATTTGGGGACAGCTACGTTAATTACAATGGTGTTGAGAAAATTTCAAATTTAGGAATACCCGTTTAGGCCAAAAATTTTTTAAAATGCAAATAAAAAGTTCAAATTTCGGGCATCCAGACTCGCATAGGCCAAGGGCGTCTGATCCTTGAGGTAGCACGAATTTCGGGGGAGGCTACCTGCTAGCGGGAACAATGTTACATACGTAAATGGTAAGCGAACAGCTGATTGCAATAGATAAGTAGGTATCAATCTATTGTGGGTTGAATGACCGTTTGAAAACGGAAAAAAAACGTTTAAATTTAAAAGGAGGTACTTTTGGCGGTCGGCAATAACGTTTAACTACGGTTTAGTTCACTATTAATTTGAAAAAGGAAAACAATTTTACAATTTGGAAAAAAAAAAATGTAGGTAGTTAAAAAAATAAATTTGCAAATTACTTGAACTAATTATTATTCTACACTGCACAATAAAATTAACGGAATCACTACTAACTTTCACTGATATTAATAGATCGGTATTCTACTGTTATGTACGGCACAATAATACATAAGTAGGCGTTTTTATAAAATGTTAAAGATGGAATAACTACAAGTAACCACTAGATAGTTTCACAGCACAGAACACTATTGATCTACGCTGATATCTACTGCGCCGAGGTATATAATTATGGTTATGTAGCTAGCACTACGTTGGCAATGCTTTAGGTTGGCAATGTTCTGGCTGGTTACTTCTGGATGAGGCAAAGCAGTGAGAGACCTTCCAATTAGGAAATGGGCAGGAGTTAAAGGGTAAAGGTCAGATGGATCTGTGGATAAGGGTGTAAGAGGACGAGAGTTTAATATGGCTTCAACCTGTATCAAACACGTAGCCATCTCTTCGAAGGTAAGATGTGTAAGACCTAGTATACGTCGCAAATGTCCTTTAACGCTACGTACTAAACTTTCCCATATCCCACCGAACATAGGAGAATAACTTGGAATGAAAGAGAAATTAATACCTGACTCTGCCATTTCGGATGAGTAGTCCTGCTTTAAAATGTCAGCCAGCGCGTTACATGTTCCTACGAAATTAGTACCATTGTCAGAGTAGATGGTTTTCGGTTTACCTCGACGAGCAATAAATCTGTTAAGTGCTGCAATAAAAGCTTCCTTGGTAAGATCCGAGACAAGCTCCAAATGAACTGCCCGTGTGGCTAGACAAACGAATACACAGATATAGGATTTAATGAGTCGGCATCCTCTACCTTTACGATCGGCTATCAGAATTGGTCCGGCGTAATCCGTGCCTGTCTCGAGGAAAGGAAACTCTAACTGAACCCGTTCCTTTGGCAGATTACCCATCATAGGTTGAACGGTTTGACCCTTGATACGTTGACATTTGACGCATTTATGTACTGTGGATTTTGCAAGGTTCCTGCCACCCAAAGGCCAGTAGTTATGTCGTAATGACGACAATAATAACTGTGGTCCAGCATGAAATAATCTTAAGTGGTAGGTATTGAATAGCAACTTAGTAATATGATGCTGACTACATATAAGAATCGGATGCTTTACATTGTAATCATAGTATGAGTTGTCCAGTCTTCCTCCTACACGTATGATTCCTGATTTGATGAATGGTGATAAAGAAATAAGACGGTTTTTCTTGGGAAGAGATTTTCCCGATGAGAGCAGATCATACTCCATGGGAAACATTTCCCTCTGACATGTTTGAATAATAAAGTCAGCACTGTACGACAATTCTGAACTTGTTAGAGTTGAGCCTAGACTTAAATTATTATTACGAGCCTTATTTACAAATCTAAATAAATATGCTATAGTACGTTGTAATTTAGTGTAATTAGATGAATTGTTGATTAAATTCAAAATTAATTGATTATATTTGATTTCATTGGACTGAGTAATTGTGTTTGTATGAAATGATGCATTGTATTGTGTGTGTGATCTCAATAGCTCCGGTAGTGGAACATTGCTGTCTGATTTAGGTGTAGACGGCCACTGAGAGGCATCAAGAGACAGATAGGAAGGACCTGACCACCACAAGGAACATTGACCTATGAGGTCAGCGCTAAGACCACGTGAGATCAGATCAGCTGGGTTCTCTTTTGAGGGCACGTAGCGCCATGTGTGATCACCAAAACCTTCCCGGATCTCGGAAACGCGATGCCTGACAAAAGGCTGAAGAGAAGCCGGGGACGATGACAGCCATCCCAGAACTATCATTGAGTCGCACCAAAAGATACAACTATCAGGTTATATTGTTAGGGATTCCAGAACTTTCGTACATAGTCTTGTACCGAGTAAAGCTCCGCAAAGCTCCAACCTTGGGATAGTAGTAGCCTTAACCGGCGCGATCTTGCTCTTGGAGGTAAGTAGACTTACATGAATGGAGCCATCGCCTGCCACGGCGCGAATGTAAATGCAAGCGCCGTAACACCGTTCGGAAGCGTCGCTAAAAATGTGTAAAGCTATAGATGAAGGATTGTCACATACAACCCACCGTGGGATACTAAGTGTGTTCAGATGAGGCCAAGTTTCAGTAAGCTTTAGCCAAAGCTTTTTAACCTCTGCCGGCACCTCTCCATCCCAAGAACACCCATCAATCCACAGCCTTTGGAGGATTAGCTTGGCCTCCATGATGGTTGGTGAAACTAGTCCTAGGGGATCAAAGATCTGTGCAATTATAGACAGTATGTGACGTTTTGTAATGATAGTGTTTGTGTGTAATGGTGAATTTATTGAAAAAGTGAGTGTGTCTGTGTTACACCGCCAATTGAGACCGAGAGTTTTACTAGGTTCGTCAATGCTTAAACTCACTGTGTTAGAAGAAGTTGTAGTCTGATTTGTCACTGAATTTAGAATTTCGTGGCTATTAGACTGCCACTTCCGTAGAGTCAACTGTGCTGACCCCAAAGTTTTGATGATGTCTCTGCCTAGGGTGATAGTGGAATCGATGGAGTCACTCCCCGACAGGAGATCATCCACGTAGAGATCATGATGAATAGCGCGTTGCGCTTGTGTAGTAGATGCCTGCTTCGCGAGCTCAGTCAGACATCTTGTACTGATGTATGGTGAAGCTGAATTCCCGTAAGTTACTGTGTTCAAAATATACTCTATAAGGGGCAGAGAAGGATCGCATCGCCATAGAATCTGCTGTAGAGGCCGTTGAGATTCCTCAATATTGATTTGTCTGAAAAACTTCTCTATGTCAGCTGATATGACGTATTTATGTTGGCGGAACCGCAATAGAATAGACATCAGATCATCCTGAACTCTAGGGCCTACAGCCTGAATATCGTTGAATGACTTGCCTGATGTTGTAACCGCTGAGGCGTCGAAGACGACTCGCAATTTGGTGCTTGTACTGGACTCTCGAAACACGCCGTGATGTGGAAGAAAATATGAGTATGGTGATGAATCTGAGAGAATAGGAGATTTAGTCATGTGACCTAATGCCTCATACTCGTTCATAAAATCCACATAAAGTTTCTTAAGTTCCGGTTCTCGGTTGAGTCTACGCTCTAATGACAAGAAACGTCGTTTGGCCATGTCATAAGAGTTTCCTAATGCTTTAGGGGATGCTTTCAATGGAATGGACACAATGAAACGGCCGTTGCTGTCTCGTTTTGTTGTGTCCATGAAGTTCTGCTCACATAGGCGTTCTTCGGAAGTGAGATTGTATTTTGGTGAGATTGAATCTAGTTCCCAAAAACGTGTGAGGTCTGTGGTGTGTGTGTGTGTTGTGTGTTTATCATGTGTAAACATGCACAATAATTTGCTATCAATTGACTGTGGTAGTGCGCCTGATATTAGCCAACCGAGCTTTGTTTCGAAAAGCGTTGGCTGTTGTTTACCTAGCTGTATGCGACTATGACCTATCACTGACCAAAAGACTTCTGCTCCCACGAGGATATTAATTTCAGATGGAATGTTGAATGACGGGTCAGCTAGGTGAATGCCTGATGGTACAGGTAAGTTTTGTATGTCAATGTATGAATGCGGTATGAATGGTGTGATTTTCGGCAAGACAAAACAATCAATGTCAGTTGTGTATGAACCGTCACAAGATTCTAAATGCAAGGAGCAAGACTCTGATATGATTGACGTTTGACTGTTTATACCTGCCAGGCTTGAGCTTACATTACGAATAGGTAATTTAAGCTTACCGCAAAGATCCTTGGTAATGAAATTGGCCGTGCTTCCATTGTCTAGTAAGACTCTGGCGCCGTGCGACCTTCCCAAATGATCCGTCACCTTTACCCATGCTGTGGAAAGTAATACATTACATGATGAGGAAATTGGTTTAAATTCGTGATTTGTGCTCGATAATGCTAAGTGTTCACTATGGGTACTAGATTCTTCAGCGTGGGAATGAACGAGAGAATTATGCTTTTGATCGCAATATTTGCAATTTCCCAGTCTACAGGTTTCCTGCAAATGGCCTGGACGTAAGCAGTTCACGCATAGTTTTAAATCTTTGACCTTTCTAATGCGTGCATCAATGGATAATGCCCTAAACTGATCACAGCTAAATAAATTATGTGATTGCTTGCACAATGGACAGGAAAGTGAAAATCTAAGTCCCGGCTTAGCCTTGCTGGAAGCTACTACGAAACTCTTCGGCTTATTGTTAGTTGTGACCCTAGCATGAGACACCCTTGCCTCCTCGAGCGTCTCCAACAGGTTACAGCGGTTTGAAACGAAGGTAGTGAATGTGCTTAAAGAAGGGGGCTCAGTCAGAGAATTCCTATGTTCCTCCCATTCCCTATTAGTAATTGGATCTAGCTTTGACGCCATGATGTGGATAATTAATGAGTCCCAGTGTTCAATAGGTTGACCCAAGGTTGCTAAAGACCTCAGATTTTTTCTTGTTTCATCCACAACCATACGCAGGCTTTTACTACACTCTTTGCTCACCGACTCAATGTTAAACAAAGCTTGTATGTGATTAGTAACTAGTAGCTGTCCGTTGTCGTACCTGTCACATAATAATTTCCACGCTTCCTCATAGTTGCTGCCTGTAAAATCCAAGCTCCTAATTACCAAGGCAGCAGCGCCGTGAAGAGAACTACGTAAATAATGAAATTTGTTGATATCATTGATGCCTTTCTCCTCATGAATCAAGGACACATACATGTCCTTAAACTCCAACCAATTCTGATAACCGCCGCTAAAATGAGGTAAATTAATTTTAGGTAATCTAACATTACCTTGCCTTTGTGTAACCACAGTGAGCTGATCACCAGAACCGACCTCAGATTTTCCAGTCTGCTGACTGCGGTGCGTAGCTACGATTGTGCGAGCAGCTGCTAGCTGCTTGTAGTACTGGGTCTCGAACTGGTCGCGATCAGAATATTGCTCGTCTGGTTTAGCCGCCAAGTACTCCAATTCACTCTGAAATCCATCATAAATAGGATATATAGAAACCAATTTATCAACTTTCAACTCTAATTCGGCTAACTGTTCATCGCTAAGCTGTTTGCATGTTTTTATAGGCGTCAAATAGCTAGTAAATTGAGTCAACTGAGACTTTAAAGCAGCACGCCTCTTTACCAATTCTTTCACTTTTTCATCAGCCATGGTTGCAAGTTAAAAGAATTAAAGAACGAAAATAAAGGTGAAGAGTCAAGTATGAAAAGTAAAAGAAACAATGAATATGACTAAAGTCCAACAATTATATGTTATGTTATTCTACTATTGCAGTTTCAAATTAAATATAAACTAACTGCAATTAAATTTGGGGACAGCTACGTTAATTACAATGGTGTTGAGAAAATTTCAAATTTAGGAATACCCGTTTAGGCCAAAAATTTTTTAAAATGCAAATAAAAAGTTCAAATTTCGGGCATCCAGACTCGCATAGGCCAAGGGCGTCTGATCCTTGAGGTAGCACGAATTTCGGGGGAGGCTACCTGCTAGCGGGAACAATGTTACATACGTAAATGGTAAGCGAACAGCTGATTGCAATAGATAAGTAGGTATCAATCTATTGTGGGTTGAATGACCGTTTGAAAACGGAAAAAAAACGTTTAAATTTAAAAGGAGGTACTTTTGGCGGTCGGCAATAACGTTTAACTACGGTTTAGTTCACTATTAATTTGAAAAAGGAAAACAATTTTACAATTTGGAAAAAAAAAAATGTAGGTAGTTAAAAAAATAAATTTGCAAATTACTTGAACTAATTATTATTCTACACTGCACAATAAAATTAACGGAATCACTACTAACTTTCACTGATATTAATAGATCGGTATTCTACTGTTATGTACGGCACAATAATACATAAGTAGGCGTTTTTATAAAATGTTAAAGATGGAATAACTACAAGTAACCACTAGATAGTTTCACAGCACAGAACACTATTGATCTACGCTGATATCTACTGCGCCGAGGTATATAATTATGGTTATGTAGCTAGCACTACGAGATAGACAGCTACGGGACGATACTTTGGTTTGCGATATTAACTACTCGGACTAGGGATATGGTTAGTAATAAGCGACTAATGTTAGTAGGTAATGAAATTGGAATGATCTCACGTATGCTGCACGCTTCGCATCCAATCTGGCTATTCTGATTTCGCCGTAAATAGAATATTCCTTTGATGAAAACGATGTCGCTGGGCTTCACTTGGGCTGCTACTCGGCTGTGACCCGATGAAAATGACCCTTACGACTGATCGATTTTCTGAATTTCTTCTGAATTTTTGTGAAATATTCCGCACCAATCCTATGCCTTTCCGACGATCGTTGACTGGAACTGGGCTCCGAATATGATCGCGATGACCTGCTTGTCCAATTGCGACGATTGAAGGTGTCTGACAATTTTTTTCCAAAAAACCGTTACTCCACTGTCTGCTGGAATTCTTTTTTCTTTTCTTCTCGAAGGACCATGTGGTGACGACGTGCTCTGGGTCTTGCAGGTGGTGGCAAGAGAAACAGCTGGTTTCTTGGTGAACTTTATAATAACGGTTGATTGTACAAAATCACAGACGTATAGGTAGGTATATATAGGTGCGCGTGTTGAGGTGACGGTGTTTTTTGACGTAGTGACTGACGGCCGCACAGCTGTTGCTCGGTGAGCGGGGCGCGTGGACCCCCCGCGTCTTGGATGCCCCTGCGTCGTCCTGCTGGCGACGATATGTCTCCGACAAATAGATTTAAACGCTTTTACGATGTCGTTGCAGTTGACAACGGTGAATTCGAACGCGCCTTCCCAGGCAGCAACGGATTCTGCTAATAATAGCTCGGCGGAGGTAGAAGACGACCGAAGAGTGTTAGTTATATCTATTGGTACATTACTGAAGAATTTTTCGAACTCGGTCGCTACTTCCATATCCTCCGAGACGTGGCGATTGTTTATCTTTAAATCGAACTTTCTTTCATTCACTGTACACCTACCACATTCCGCATTTATTATGTTCCAGGTAATTTTAATTACATTCGCAGAGTCTAAAATTTTATTTCTAATGATATTAGATTTGGCTAAGGAATAGGCTTGCTTAAATATCTTTGAATATTTTTTTACATATTCCTGAAATTCAGGGTTGAAATTATATGATTTTTCAGAATACAGTTCATATAGGCTATGACGACTTTTATAAATTCCAGGTGTTGCCCAATCACTGAAAGCAGAACTGCCCCCAATTGATAATGTTTTCGGGGTGAAAATTTTCCCAAACACATCATGTATCAAATTAAATAAATTGGTATAGGATTCATCTAAACTAGTGTAATCAGGCAATTCTGGTAATTTCTTCACTAAATTTCTTCTGAAAGTTTCCAAGCGCTGTGGGTTGACTGGGACAAAACTGATTATCTTCTTACTTTCCCTACTATTTCTCAAATAAGAAACGGACTGTCCGCGATGATCTGATTTTACAGGGTCCACTATACATTTTTTAATGGGATGTATATTAGTATAAATATTATCAATGCAAGTAGCAGTAGTGGCAGTTATACGAGTAGGTTCTAAAAATATATTATACAAACCAAACGACTTGAACAAATTTAACAATTTCTCTCTCTGTAAAGGTTCCCGTGCAGATTCTAAAACATCTATATTGAAGTCCCCACAAAATAGGACTGTTTTTTTTGTACTTTGGCATTTAAACAACGCTTCTTCGAGCTTCTCTTCGAACTGGACATATGGAGCATCCGGGGGGCTGTATACGCTTAGTACAATGAACTGCTCAAACTCTATACTAGCTATCTCAATAACTCGTTCTACAGAGAGATATATACATAATAAAATGAAAGGAGTAAATATTTCTTTTAAAAATACAAATCGCTAGTTTATCGTCATTGCGCCTGACAAGTTCCATATCTGAATTTTTTGGATTTTTCGATTTTTGCATTATAATCTCCGTCTAAATCTACACATGATAGTAAAATCCGTTGTGTAATATTTAGCTTGGAACCAATTTTGCAATATTCCATTATGTGTTTTAAGCTTTGGAAAAAAACGTTATGTGCACACACGCACATATGGAATATGCGATCTTGCCAATATCGCGCGGAGAACATAATAAATATGTAACATTATGGTGACAAAAATGGTCTTTTTTTTTACGTGAGGGAACATCCTCATGGATGTTATGCCGGACTCCTGCCGACTAAAAAAACCTCACGTAACGCCCAACAGCCTATGGTTGTGAGCCCCGGGTAAGCCCTCGGAAGGATGTCCCAGGACTCCCAACAAACCTACAGCCACCTCTGCGGCCTCGCCCAGGGGGTGGGTTCGGGTGCTAACCCGCGTGTTTGGGGGGGTTTCGGGTGTGATCCCGCTTCTAAGGAGGAGACGTGCGTGAGTTCCTCACATCATGCTGCCGTCATGGGCCTGCTTCTGTAAGAACGGTGAGCGACCCTCTCACCGTCCTCAGACCCCCGGTCATGGAGGCCGATAGTCCTCGGCGAAGACACGTCGGCGGCGCCCAGGCCGCCGACTGCGGAACTCGGGTGGGAGAGTTCTCTCCCGTACCCGCCCCGCCGCCTCTTTCACGAGCATGGCCTGCTCGCAGAAAGAGGCGGCGCAGTCTCACTTACTCCCGCTGGAGAGCATGGCTCGCACCATGGTCTCGAGCGAGAGAGTATTCACGTCCAGACCCACTACGAGGACCTGGCACTGTTGCGCCCATGCTGTGCACTCCACCAGCGTATGGAGCACTGTGTCATCGCTGCGGTCCTCGCAGTGCTGACACTCGGCCGTGGTTTCGCGGTGTCTTTGCCACAGATACCTACCGAAATTACCGTGCCCGGTTAGTACCTGTGACATCCGGTAGGAGAGAGCACCGTGTCTCCTCTCCAGCCACTCGTCCATGACCGGTCTGACGGCCGCGATTGTGGCGAATCCCCCCTTTGGTTGCTCAAGTCGCACCTTCCATGTCTCCACGGTTTCCTGGTGGAGCAGGGACCGCTGGGCCTCAATTTCTCGAGGCGCAGGCCTTTGGCCCCTATCCAGTGCCTCCTTGCGCCATCTAAACAGTGACGCAAGGACTCTCGCTTCCAGGTCCCATGGAGGGGTCCCGGCTAAGAGACATGCCGCCTCACCAGAGATCGTGCGGTATCCCCTTATCACCCTGATGGCCATCGTCCTCTGCGGACTCAGCAGTCTGGCCACATTACTGGCCGACAGGGTCTCCGCCCATACGGGGGCCCCGTATAGGGCCATACTTCGCACGATCGCCAGGTACAGTCTCCTGTAGGGAGCGTTCCCCTGATGTTGGGTCCCCTGATGTTGGGCGTCAGTCGCGCTAGTGCGGCTGATGCCCCCCTCAGTTTTGGGACCAAACTTCGGAAGTGATGTCCGAAGTTCCACCGGCCATCGAGTACGAGCCCCAGATGCTTCATCGAAGGCTCGATGCCGATGCTGACGCCCCCTACCCACAGGCTGGATCCCGCAGGTGGCCCCTTCTGAGGTCCGTGGAAACACAGAGCCTCAGATTTGTGAAGGGCGACCTCGAGACCTAGCCGCCGAATACGACCCACGACTTGAGCAACCCCTGCCGTGGCCTTTAGTGCTGCATCACGGTGCGTTGCTCCCCGCGCCGTAACGATGGTATCGTCAGCGTAACAAGTTACGCTGACCCCTCGGAGCAACGGACCACGCAGCACCCAGTCGTAACCGATGTTCCACAGGAGTGGCCCTAATACCAATTCCTGTGGAACACCGCACGACACATCTCGCCGACCCGGCCCTAGCCAGCTCGGGTAAGTTATGGCCCTCTCGGAGAGATAGGCCCCGACAATTCGACCGAGGTAGGGCGGCACTCCATGGTAGATAAGCGCCTTCCTAACGCAGCCCCAGGGCAAGGTGTTGAAGGCGTTGGCGATGTCAAGAGACACCGCCACCACCACCTCCCCCGTGAGACTGCTTCCTCCGTCAGGCCTTTAATGCGCATGCTCGCGTCCACGGTGGAGCGTCCCTGACGGAAGCCAAACTGGCTATCCGCCAGATCAGGCCCCGCGCGTGTGAGGTGCCCGACGAGGCGTTGTGCAATAATACGCTCAAAGAGCTTGCACACCTCGTCGAGCAACACGATAGGCCGGTACCCTGATAGGGAGTTGGCCGGCCGCCCCGCCTTTCGGATCAAGACCAGTTTCCCTGTCTTCCAGACCTTGGGAAACTGGCCTTTTTCGAGGCATGCGCTAAAAAGACCTATAAGTCGAGGCCCAAGCTCCTCGAGAGCCAGGACCCATGCTCAGCCTGGAATGCCGTCGGGTCCAGGGGCGGTGTTTCTGCGGGACTTAAGCCAGAGTACAGCCGCCCCTAACTCACCCTCGGTGACTGAGTGCACGTCGTTCTCGCTGCCTTTCGCGTTGGGTGCCTGAGACGGAGCCATGCGCGGAGGAATGTGTTCCTCCGCTCTCGTCGGGAACAAGGAGTCCAGGACCCTCTCCAGCCGCTCCGGCTGGAGACTCTGGGTCAGTGGGGGCGCCTTAGGGCGTAATTTGCTCCTTACCATAAGGTACGGGCGCCCCCACGGGTTCCGCTCCAGAGTCTCCATAAGCTCCTCGCGGCCCAACTTCTTGGACCGCTTGATGGCCGTCTGGAGGGCCCTCTTGGCCTCCTTGTACCCATCGTAGAGCTCCGTCTCTCGGGCTGTCGCATCGTCTGGGCGGCGACGCCTCCGGCGGAACCTGGTGTACCGGCGGCTCGCGGTAACGCACTCCGCGCGCAACTGCGCGATTTCCGGCGTCCACCAGTACACCTGTTTTCTCGCCGGTCTGGGCCTAGCCCTGGGCATAGCCACGTCGCAGATGTGCGACATGGCTCTCCCGAACCACTCCACCTCGGCATCAACATCGGCAGGCCTGTCCGCTGTCGGAATCCAGGCCTGCACGATGGCCGCCTCCAGGAGAGCCTCTCGATCAAGGCGATGACAAATATGGTCTAAGGTGACGTTAACCATCATTTTGATTAGTATTGAAATGAAAAGTGTGTTGAAATTCGTAAGAAATTTGCTTTTTATTTATTTATTATTATTATGTGATAAGTTTTGTTGTGGATAGAGTCCTACCCACAACATAGGGGCCACTTTCCGGTCACACCTGCGAGTGGTGCTCCTGCTGATTAACGGATGAGGTCATGACGAAGAGAAGAACAAACAAAATAAAGCACTACGCACTACTTACTTAGCCGTATGGTCAACGTCGTACAGTAAGGCCCAAACCTCTAGCAATGCGAAAGCTTATAAAAATAAACGGCTCCCAGTTCCCTGTACTTCCGCTGTTCCGGTCGTGGTAGCGGTCGCAACAATGGCGGGAGGAAAGTGCAAAGAATTTACGGGCTAAGACAGGCTACCATTTACGACTGATCCTGGCTCCATATAACGACGCACTTTAGGTACACTCCATAGCTGAACGAGCATCTTATCAAACTCGAGGTAGAACTCAGTGGCAAAGACATACTAGACTTGTGCGAGGTCCGAATAAAGGGTCCTTCTTCTATCTTCACTTGCACACTTCAATCAAAGAACACTAGAACACTAACCCTCACACCAGATGAAATGCTCTATTTTTAGCAAAGTGATGGAAGGACCTCCGACGGTGGTGTCGATTTTATGGTGAAAATGTACCTCATTAGCAGTGGTGTGGAAGTCAGCAGTATATCAGCTCGGGTAGCACATCCTATACTGGTACTCACCGACAGGAATTCTCTGAATGTGATACAGGTGTTTGCCCCTACCTCGAGAAGCACGAAAGAAGCAATCGAGGCTGTGTACGAAGACATAGCATCAGGGTCACTTCTTGGTGAATTCTTTCTTTAATATGAGGCCCCATAGAAAGTAGATTTGGTGAAGCCCGACAAAGTCACAATTAATGAGAAAGTGTTTATCATACAAACGGACAAAAGTGATGACTTTGTGATTGTCAGGTGGTTTAATGTCGGTTGTTATCACTGACTTGTCCCAGTATTTTCAGAAAGAGCCCAGGTTATAAAGCCTGCTCTTCGACCTACTACGCTCCACATAGAATTGGGATCCGAAAGGTTTCAATTAAAGCTTCTAAATCTTTTCGATTTGCTCGAAACCACTGACAACGATAAAACCGACACAGTACACTATAGAACTGTTAACGGGAAATTTACCATGTACTGTTTTATCGAGTTTCCGATATTTCAGCGCTGTTACAAGCGCCATGATCACGGATGAACTGAAGTGCAGCGAGCTAGATGTTTGTAGGTAGACCGTAGCGATCTACCCTCCTCCGGACACGTTTATTACGCACATTAACACCACTGTCATCGTTTACCGTATCGTCCCGCACTCGATCACGATCCCGACACACAATACTCACTGTGTCACTACGCGATGATTTTTCAGCTGGTTTTTGTTTTCTAGTGAAATGACAAATCACTGGATGCCAGGCACTCGACAGTTGAAACCCATCTTCCCTGTTGAAGGTTTTATACTTTTTTATTTCTGTAGCCTCTTCAACCAATTTGTAGATATATGTATTGGTATGTATGTAGATTTACAAAAACGAATAGCGAACACAGTACTTACATATCAAAATAATCTACTGCAATAAACCAATTTCCTATTCAATTCACACAGTTAGGTGTATGGTACAAGTAATAAGTTGCACATTTTACATTATAAGCGATTATGAAATAGGTCGCGTACTATGCTTATTATCTCAATGTGATGTTAAATGAGTGGTGAGTGGTGTATCTGTGGTATGTGTATAAGGCCGCCCATTGTACCTGATTAATATTTATTATATCTACTTTAAGATTTTCTATCCTTGGTGTACAATAAAGCATATTATTATTATTCCATTTATTCATTATTTTTAACTTATTCTATTACATTTTTAAATAAATCATATAAAAATAAATATTTATTTAAAAATATAAAAAATAGTGTCCCACCGGCATCGGGTACAGGGACCAAGCTACCGGTGGTTAGGGCTTCAGAGACAGGAACCTCCTCACAATGCGTGCCGTGTCAAGAAGTACTGCCTTCTGTATCAGGCCCTTGATCCAGCCGTCTAACGAGAGCCTCTGCAGATGGTTATCGAGGCTCTTTGCCATCAAGCCGTGGACCGAAACGATAATTGGAACAATAATTGCCGAATCAACATGCCACATGTCAACAACCTCATGAGCCAAATCCAAATATTTAATTTCTTTTTCCTTTTCTGCTTTAAAGAGGTTGTCGTCATGAGGAAAGCTGATATCAATAATTATTGCGAGGCGTTCCAATCGATCTATCACCACTATATCAGGCTTATTGGCAACAATAGTCCTGTCAGTGATGATAGATCGATCCAAATATAGTGCGACCTGACCATCTTCGAGAACTGGGTCGGGCACATATTTGTAGTATGGTACTTCAAAATCTACAAGATGGTATTTAAGAGCAAGTTGCTGATGTATAATCTTGGCCACTTGGTTATGTCTGTGCAAATATTCTCCGTTGGCAAGACGAGAACAACCAGAAACAATATGTCTAAGGGATTCTCCGGGACAATGACATGCCCGACAGATGTCAATTGTCCCATCCTTCAGAATATGTTTCCGGTAGTTCTTAGTCATAACAACTTCGTCCACTATGGCAAAGACAAAACCTTCGGTTTCTCCGAAAAGATTACCGAACTGTTACCAAGATACGGACGCTTTTAAATCAATATCAGGCCCATTTAAGGCCCGATAAAAGCGTCCATGTAGCTGCTTGCTTTTCTATACCTCCTTGCGATCGTCAGTACTAAGTACTACAGGTTTGCGCCAGTTCTCTCTGCCCATAGCAAGCGGGGTGAGTCCCGTGTCCACTGCGACCACATTACGGTGCATATCGGTGTCTGTTTTAAGAAAGTATTCCCTAAGGTTGTATACCTCGCGGTTATGGAGGGTCTTAGCATTTAAAAAGCCACGACCCCACATTTTCGCGGGATATACAACCTCATTACCGATAATCGGGGATGATGCATCCGGAATGCAGTCAACAGTGTCCTTACTCGTCTATCAATTTTATGGAGTTCAGTCTGAGTCCATCTGAGTACACCAAAAGAGTACATTAGGACTGGCATGACCCACCCATTGAAGGCGCGCAGCTTGTTACCGCCTGACAAAAGACTTTTTAATACCTTTTTCAGGCGGCCGAAGAAACGCTCCTGCAATGTCTGTTTCATACCAGTATCAGAAATTCCTAATGCTTGTGATATACCCAGATATTTGTAAGTTTCGGCTGCAGAAAGACAATTGAGCATAGTGGAATCCGAAAGTTCTACCCCTTCAGATTCCACTATTTATTATTATTTCCTTTATTTACAATTTTAAAACATATTAATTTAAATTTTTAAATACATTATATAAATAAAATATATTTAAAAATATAAAAAAACAGGTGGTTAGGGCTGCAGAGACAGGAACCTCCTCACAATACGTGCAGTGTCTAAGAGAACTGCCCTTTGCATCTGGCCCTTGATCCAACTACCTAACCCGAGCCTCTTTAGGTGTTGATCGAGGCTCTTGGCAATCAGACCATGTGCTGATATGACTATCGGAACAATAACCGCTGAATCCACATCCCACATGTCGACAATCTCGTGAGCCAAATCCAAATATTTTATTTGTTTTTCTTTTTCTGCTTTCACGAGATTTTCGTCATGTGGGACGGTAATATCAACGATTATTGCGAGGCGCTCTGATCGATCTATTACCACTACATCAGGCTTATTGGCTCTACAATAGTCCTGTCAGTGATAATAGACCGATCCCAATACAATGTGCCATGACCATTTTCGAGAACTGGGTCGGGCACATACCTGTAATACGGTACCTCTGCATCCACAAGTTTATATTTTAGGGCAAGTTGCTGATGAACAATCCTGGCCACTTGGTTGTGTCTATGCAAATACTCACCGTTGGCAAGACGAGGACAACCAGAAATTATATGTCTGAGAGATTCACCCGGTCGGTGGCATGCCCGACGTATGTCAACCGTACCATCTCTCAAAATATACTTCCGATAGTTATTCGTCATAACAACTTCGTCAGTAATTGCACAGACAAAACCTTCGGTTTCTCCAAAAAGATCACCAAAACGTAGCCAGGATACTGATGCTAATAAATCTACATCGGACCCATGTAAGGCCCGATAGAATCGCCCATGCAGCTCTTTGCCCTGCCATATCTCCTTGCGATCATTAGTAGTTAGTATTGCTGGTTTGTGCCAGTTCTCTTTGGCAAGAGAAAGAGGGGTCAGTCCGCTGTCTATTGTTACCACATCCCGATGCATACCCACGTCCGCATGAAGGAAATATTCCCTAAGGTTGTATATCTCACGGTTATGTAACGTCTTGATATTTAAAAATCCACGACCACCACATTTCCGTGGGATATACAACCTCATTACAGACGAACGCGGATGATGCATTCGGTTTGCGGTCAACAACGAACGGACTTTTCTATCCAGGGTGTCCAGTTCTGTCTGAGTCCATCCTAGTATGCCGAAGGAATATCCTAAGACAGGCATGGCCCGACCATTGATGGCGCGCACCTTGTTACCTCCTGATAAAAGACTTCTCAGTACTTTTTTCAGGCGGCCAAGGAAACGATCCACCAACGCTTGTTTCATGCCTGTCTCAGCAATACCTAATGCCTGCGACATACCAAGATATTTGTAGGTTTCAGTCGCGGAGAGGGATTTAAGTTTTGTGAAATGTGAAAGTTGTACTCTTTCAGATTCCACAATCCGTCCCTTCTTTACATGCATGACTGCGCATTTATCTACACCAAATTCCATTTTGATAGAATTACTAAAGGTTTCAGTGATCTTGAGTAACTCTATAAAGTGGGAATAGAATAGAATAGAATAGAACAGAATAAACTTTATTGTACACCAATATAAAACATACAGAAAAGAAAGACATTACAATTTTATAAATGTACAGAGGGCGGCCTTATCGCTAAAAAGCAATCTCTTACAGGCAACCTTTGGATGGAAAAGACTGTTAATTACGGGCTGCTTGAAAAATTTCAACTGTGGGTCGTCACAACCTGCGCCCGGGTCGGCAGCGCGTGTGTAGCGCCTCTGGTGTTGCAAATGTCTATAGGCTACGGTTACCAACCTTCCGGTGGGCCGTAAGCTTGTCTGCCACCTAAGTAGTATAAAAAAAAATCGAAAATCTGATTTCTTATAAATATATTTATGAATCAGTGATAAAATGAGAATACAATGAGGAGGGGGGGGGGAGAAGGTGGGGGGTATAAAATAATGTCATGTATACATAATGCAGACTTTAAAGCTTATTAAAGAAAAAATAGGTACGGTTTCTTGAAAAAAAGTATACCAAAAACATTAAAGTTAATAAAAAGCATGACTGATATTTTAAAATTAAATGCCAACTTTAAATCAGGTGAGAAGCTGCGTTTATTTATCTTCTGGTGATGTTGTGTAATAATAAATATCTTTAATGAATTGTATTCAAATTACTTTCAGTCAAGCCAACATTTGTCGATTTGCGGTATTGACTGAACCCTAATTTGCCCTTAAGCACAGTAAATATTTCGAAAGACGACGAGTTCTGGACTGCAAGGGTGGAACCTAAATTGTTAAATTTTCACGACAAATGTCTGTTGCCCAAAATGATTGACCTCGGAAAGAGCCGATAAAATTAAATAAAATAAAATTTATTTCCTTTGAAATTTTTAAAAAGATGTAGAATTGTCAAAAGTTTTGTGACTCTACTGGGGGTTCGAAAATGGTACAACTACAGACTGAGAAGAACAGCCCATTAAACTCAGTTCGGTCTCTCCCACAATTTATCTTGTGTCTAATACTCGATCAATGCTGATAAGGAATGTCCAATATTAATAAGCCTTTTTCTTGGCGGTGTGCATTGTTATGCACATACCTCTTTATAAATATTTGGTTATTGTAAATACAAAAACCTACTATCAATTAAGATAAGAATTAGATCCCATTGCTCAAGCTTATAGCTTAGTTTGGGTTAGATGATGTTGTGTGAGAATATCCAACAATATGACTGCCTCTGTGGCGGTAGTGATACCGCCTGCGGCACTGGCGGTCGGGAATGAGGAGGGGGGGGGGGGGGGAGAAGGTGGGGGGTATAAAATAATGTCATGTATACATAATGCAGACTTTAAAGCTTATTAAAGAAAAAATAGGTACGGTTTCTTGAAAAAAAGTATACCAAAAACATTAAAGTTAATAAAAAGCATGACTGATATTTTAAAATTAAATGCCAACTTTAAATCAGGTGAGAAGCTGCGTTTATTTATCTTCTGGTGATGTTGTGTAATAATAAATATCTTTAATGAATTGTATTCAAATTACTTTCAGTCAAGCCAACATTTGTCGATTTGCGGTATTGACTGAACCCTAATTTGCCCTTAAGCACAGTAAATATTTCGAAAGACGACGAGTTCTGGACTGCAAGGGTGGAACCTAAATTGTTAAATTTTCACGACAAATGTCTGTTGCCCAAAATGATTGACCTCGGAAAGAGCCGATAAAATTAAATTAAATAAAATTTATTTCCTTTGAAATTTTTAAAAAGATGTAGAATTGTCAAAAGTTTTGTGACTCTACTGGGGGTTCGAAAATGGTACAACTACAGACTGAGAAGAACAGCCCATTAAACTCAGTTCGGTCTCTCCCACAATTTATCTTGTGTCTAATACTCGATCAATGCTGATAAGGAATGTCCAATATTAATAAGCCTTTTTCTTGGCGGTGTGCATTGTTATGCACATACCTCTTTATAAATATTTGGTTATTGTAAATACAAAAACCTACTATCAATTAAGATAAGAATTAGATCCCATTGCTCAAGCTTATAGCTTAGTTTGGGTTAGATGATGTTGTGTGAGAATATCCAACAATATGACTGCCTCTGTGGCGGTAGTGATACCGCCTGCGGCACTGGCGGTCGTGGGTTCGATTCCAACCGGAGACAATTATTTGTGTGACCCATAAATGTTTGTCTCAAGAGTCTGGGTGTTTTTATGTATAATATGTATATATTTGATAGTATATAAGTATAAATATCCGTGGTCTGATACCCATAACACAAACAGGTTTTTCCTAGCTTACTTTGGGGTCGTGACGGCTATGGGGCGATAGTTGGCAGGATCCGATCTATCATCTTTCTTGGGGATCGGTTGTACGTTCGCCACCTTCCAAGCCTTCCCCTGAAGAGTAGGAGAGGCGATACAGGCACGTTAACGCTGGAGACAATTCAGCCGCACATTTTTAGCACCACCGACGGAATGCCGTCAGGACCACTGTCTGTGTTGCTTTCGAAGTCTAAGAATCCTAGCCTATTTTACGTTATTCCCATAATGGATGTCGGAAGGGAACATGATTTGTATCAATCTGATGACGAGTTTTTCAAAACGCGTGTTGAAGTTATGATTAAAAAAATTACGAATTTAAACCGCATACTGATTTTGCAAAATATGCCGTGCTATTAGACCCACGATAAAAAAATACTTATTTTACTGGAGACGAAAACGAAGGAACACTCGTACATTTTAAAACTTATTTTAAACGGCCATTTTAAAACTTCTAAATTAATAGAATCATATTTATTTATTAAATTACATACAATGTCAATGAAATAATTACAATTAATAAATTAAAAGTAGTCACATTAATTAAAATAATTTTATCAACTACCTATTCAAAAAACCCGCCCCTGACCGCTCCCGGCGCAAAAGTGCCCATTACACTTGCTGCGTTTCCACGCTGGATTGCCTGAACGTTAAAAACCGGTCAAGTGCGAGTCGGATCCGTACCAAAAAATGACGGGCGGAAGTAAAGGCGACGGGAAACATTATATCACTTTACATATTAATACCCTTTGGCCTCTCTCCTTCTCTCTCTCATGTGATGCAAACGAAGTTGTGCGGGTCAGGTTTAATGAACATAAGCGACGGAGTAAATGCGACGGGAAACATTATATCACTAAATATTTATACACTCTCACACTTCTCTCTTTTTCACTCCCATGTGACGCAAACGAAGTTGCGCGGGTCAGCTATTTATATATAATCACACTAAATAACCTTGGGGGTAAGCAGAAGGCTAATTAACTATGTCAATTGGGATTAACCTATTGGATTGATTAAATTGAAAATTTTGTACGAATATTATTAAGAATTATGTAAGCTTTAAACGTGGACTTCATATTATAACGCTTGAGTTGGCTTAATAGATTGAAGCGCTCGTGGCCCCGCGGACTCGCGTTCTGTAAACGATCACTGCAGTAAGCAACATTTACTATGGCCGGACATGGATGGGTGACCACCACGTGGACCACTTTGTGACATTTATTTACGAGCGTTTCCGTGCTTCGGAAGGCACGATAAGCCGTTGGTCCCGGTTGTCAATAAAATGACAGTCGTTAAGCCAAGTTGAAGGCCTTACGGGCTGCTTGAAAAATTTCAACTGTGGGTCGTCACAACCTGCGCCCGGGTCGGCAGCGCGTGTGTAGCGCCTCTGGTGTTGCAAATGTCTATAGGCTACGGTTACCAACCTTCCGGTGGGCCGTAAGCTTGTCTGCCACCTAAGTAGTATAAAAAAAAATCGAAAATCTGATTTCTTATAAATATATTTATGAATCAGTGATAAAATGAGAATACAATGAGGAGGGGGGGGGGGGAGAAGGTGGGGGGTATAAAATAATGTCATGTATACATAATGCAGACTTTAAAGCTTATTAAAGAAAAAATAGGTACGGTTTCTTGAAAAAAAGTATACCAAAAACATTAAAAAATATCAAGCACCTACTCCAAATTAATCGATATTCGTAAACCACGCCGTTCGATCGAACAAGAGCGCGAAAATAATCCGGCTTACAGACTCGTACTACCACAGTACATGGCTCGCGTTGTTCAATAAATTAACGCACCACGCTCTCCTTAGCGAAAAGGGCGGCGCTAGGAGCGTGCGTGAAAGCCGGAACGACATAGCTTATTTCTCTCCGCATGTGCTCTGCAGGAACAACCACAGAGTACATTTGTATACTTTTATTTATTTATTTCAACTTTCTGCACAAATATATGTACAAAGGCGGACTTAATGCCAACGGCATTCTCTACCAGTCAACCTTTGGGTGATGCAGAGATAAGATAGATCAGGTGCTAAAAGTACAATGACGAAAAGTTTGTATAAATTGGTACAAACTACAAATTTATACAAGGGAAAAAAAATAAGAACTTAGTTACTACTTACATACATAAATATAACATACTACGAAAATTATAAAATGTAGATACTTAAATAAAATAAATATTGATAAATATTTATATGTAATATAATACTATTTATAGATATTATAATATAATACATAATATGTAAAAATAAATACAAATGTGAAAATCCTTACCAATAAAATAATGTTCTGCTTAAGGGACCTTATATAGTTGACGTACCCTGTTTTTGAACGTGAGACGGTTCGTCAATGTCCTGACTTCGAGAGGAAGTGCGTTCCAGAGAAGAATGGATCGCACTAGAAAAGAGGAATGGACAAGATTTGAGGAGTGAGTTGGACAGTGCAGTAGAAGATTATTAGAGGAACGTAAATATTTATCATGATTAGAGCCAAGTAGATGAAGATGAGATTTTAAATAAGTAGGGGCATTGGGAGATTTGAAGAGTGTAAAAAGTAAACAGACAGCTCGAAGACTGCGCCGCCGTCTAATAGGTAACCAACCCAACTCATCACGAAAAGCCGAAACGTGGTCATACTTCCTAAGATTGTAGACGAACCGAATGCAATTATTGAGAAGTCGGTCGAGTTTATTGAGCAGATCTGCATTCAGGTCGAGATAGCACACATCACCATAGTCGAAAATGGGAAAAATTAAAGTCTGCATAAGCATTGTCTTGGTTTTGACTGGTAGAAAATTTTTGAGTCGATAAAGAGCCCGCAGTGTGCCAGTCACCCTTTGGCTAACGTTAGTGACCTGAACCCGCCAACTCAAGGTTTCATCAATGTGTAAGCCCAGATTCTTAACACTGACAGTTACAGGAATAATCTTTGTGTTAAAAGTTATCGGCGCCAGAGTCACATCTTTCAATATCAACAGAGGCTTGACTATATAATTGCAGGTCATCAGCATACAGGTGATACGCACACTGAAGTTCGGAGGTTAAGATGTTGATAAATATCGAAAAAAGAAGAGGAGATAATATACCGCCTTGAGGGACCCCAGAGCCAAGATTGCACCAACTCGATGACATCTCGTCGACACAAACTGACTGCTGACGACCCTGAAGATATGAGGAAAACCAATCCAGCACGTCAGAAGAGATCTTAATGTGGGCAAGGATGGACAAAAGTATGTCGTGGTCAATACAATTAAACGCATTCGAGAAATCAACTAAGACCATCAACGTAGCCTTACCTTTTTCCATCCCATCCCCAATGTCACCCGTTACTTTTAGGAGTGCGGTCGTCGTGCTATGTCCTGGTCTGAATCCTGATTGTAAGGGACTAAGTATGGAATTTTCATGGATAAAGTTGGACAGCTGTCTATGCACGCACGCCTCCAGCACTTTCGATAAAAAAGGGAGGATTGAAATTGGCCGAAAGTGTTTTGAAAGAGAGGGATTAGAAATTTTGGGAAGAGGACGAACGTAGGCTTTACGCCACAAGATTGGGAATTGACCAGAAGTAAGGGAAAAGTTAATAATGTGCGAGATAGCAGGAAGAAGTAGATCAAGGATAAACATGATCATACGACGGCTAATGTTGTCGCACCCCACTGCTTTTGATGTGATAGCCAAAATAGTCCTTTTGATCTCAACTGGCGTGACTGGAGAAAACTGAAAGGGTGAATAACTAGGAATGGTTAATCCCGCTACGAAGTCAACCGTTTGACGCTTGGTTAGGCCATCAATTGCGAGAGAGGTGGAGAAATACTGATTAAAGGCATCTAACTCAATCGTCTTAGGTAGCTCCATCTGCCTTGGTTTACCTATTCCCAGTGTCCCTAGGAACTTCCATACTTGCGCAGGTGATGTGTAAGTTATATTATCGAAGATGTGTCGGCGTTTAGCGTTCCGTATCACCTGATTGCACCGATTCCTGGCAGTTTTGTAAGAGCTCCAAAGCATGTCTGTGCGATGTTTTTTATATTTATGAAAAGCCCGATCTCTCCATTTCATTGCAATTCGGACTTCATTTGTTAGCCACGGCGCCGGAGGATGCTTTATCTTTACCCTCCTAACAGGAGCATGAATGTCGTAGAGGCTATTTAAAGTTTCATTGAAGAGCAAAACTTTGTCATCAACTGTGGTAGCCTCTTCCAGAGGCGCCCAGTTTCCGTCCAAATAAACTGGGCGCCTCTGGAAGAGGCTACCACAGTTGATGACAAAGTTTTGCTCTTCAATGAAACTTTAAATAGCCTCTACGACATTCATGCTCCTGTTAGGAGGGTAAAGATAAAGCATCCTCCGGCGCCGTGGCTAACAAATGAAGTCCGAATTGCAATGAAATGGAGAGATCGGGCTTTTCATAAATATAAAAAACATCGCACAGACATGCTTTGGAGCTCTTACAAAACTGCCAGGAATCGGTGCAATCAGGTGATACGGAACGCTAAACGCCGACACATCTTCGATAATATAACTTACACATCACCTGCGCAAGTATGGAAGTTCCTAGGGACACTGGGAATAGGTAAACCAAGGCAGATGGAGCTACCTAAGACGATTGAGTTAGATGCCTTTAATCAGTATTTCTCCACCTCTCTCGCAATTGATGGCCTAACCAAGCGTCAAACGGTTGACTTCGTAGCGGGATTAACCATTCCTAGTTATTCACCCTTTCAGTTTTCTCCAGTCACGCCAGTTGAGATCAAAAGGACTATTTTGGCTATCACATCAAAAGCAGTGGGGTGCGACAACATTAGCCGTCGTATGATCATGTTTATCCTTGATCTACTTCTTCCTGCTATCTCGCACATTATTAACTTTTCCCTTACTTCTGGTCAATTCCCAATCTTGTGGCGTAAAGCCTACGTTCGTCCTCTTCCCAAAATTTCTAATCCCTCTCTTTCAAAACACTTTCGGCCAATTTCAATCCTCCCTTTTTTATCGAAAGTGCTGGAGGCGTGCGTGCATAGACAGCTGTCCAACTTTATCCATGAAAATTCCATACTTAGTCCCTTACAATCAGGATTCAGACCAGGACATAGCACGACGACCGCACTCCTAAAAGTAACGGGTGACATTGGGGATGGGATGGAAAAAGGTAAGGCTACGTTGATGGTCTTAGTTGATTTCTCGAATGCGTTTAATTGTATTGACCACGACATACTTTTGTCCATCCTTGCCCACATTAAGATCTCTTCTGACGTGCTGGATTGGTTTTCCTCATATCTTCAGGGTCGTCAGCAGTCAGTTTGTGTCGACGAGATGTCATCGAGTTGGTGCAATCTTGGCTCTGGGGTCCCTCAAGGCGGTATATTATCTCCTCTTCTTTTTTCGATATTTATCAACATCTTAACCTCCGAACTTCAGTGTGCGTATCACCTGTATGCTGATGACCTGCAATTATATAGTCAAGCCTCTGTTGATATTGAAAGATGTGACTCTGGCGCCGATAACTTTTAACACAAAGATTATTCCTGTAACTGTCAGTGTTAAGAATCTGGGCTTACACATTGATGAAACCTTGAGTTGGCGGGTTCAGGTCACTAACGTTAGCCAAAGGGTGACTGGCACACTGCGGGCTCTTTATCGACTCAAAAATTTTCTACCAGTCAAAACCAAGACAATGCTTATGCAGACTTTAATTTTTCCCATTTTCGACTATGGTGATGTGTGCTATCTCGACCTGAATGCAGATCTGCTCAATAAACTCGACCGACTTCTCAATAATTGCATTCGGTTCGTCTACAATCTTAGGAAGTATGACCACGTTTCGGCTTTTCGTGATGAGTTGGGTTGGTTACCTATTAGACGGCGGCGCAGTCTTCGAGCTGTCTGTTTACTTTTTACACTCTTCAAATCTCCCAATGCCCCTACTTATTTAAAATCTCATCTTCATCTACTTGGCTCTAATCATGATAAATATTTACGTTCCTCTAATAATCTTCTACTGCACTGTCCAACTCACTCCTCAAATCTTGTCCATTCCTCTTTTCTAGTGCGATCCATTCTTCTCTGGAACGCACTTCCTCTCGAAGTCAGGACATTGACGAACCGTCTCACGTTCAAAAACAGGGTACGTCAACTATATAAGGTCCCTTAAGCAGAACATTATTTTATTGGTAAGGATTTTCACATTTGTATTTATTTTTACATATTATGTATTATATTATAATATCTATAAATAGTATTATATTACATATAAATATTTATCAATATTTATTTTATTTAAGTATCTACATTTTATAATTTTCGTAGTATGTTATATTTATGTATGTAAGTAGTAACTAAGTTCTTATTTTTTTTCCCTTGTATAAATTTGTAGTTTGTACCAATTTATACAAACTTTTCGTCATTGTACTTTTAGCACCTGATCTATCTTATCTCTGCATCACCCAAAGGTTGACTGGTAGAGAATGCCGTTGGCATTAAGTCCGCCTTTGTACATATATTTGTGCAGAAAGTTGAAATAAATAAATAAAAGTATACAAATGTACTCTGTGGTTGTTCCTGCAGAGCACATGCGGAGAGAAATAAGCTATGTCGTTCCGGCTTTCACGCACGCTCCTAGCGCCGCCCTTTTCGCTAAGGAGAGCGTGGTGCGTTAATTTATTGAACAACGCGAGCCATGTACTGTGGTAGTACGAGTCTGTAAGCCGGATTATTTTCGCGCTCTTGTTCGATCGAACGGCGTGGTTTACGAATATCGATTAATTTGGAGTAGGTGCTTGATATTTTTTAATGTTTTTGGTATACTTTTTTTCAAGAAACCGTACCTATTTTTTCTTTAATAAGCTTTAAAGTCTGCATTATGTATACATGACATTATTTTATACCCCCCACCTTCTCCCCCCCCCCCTCCTCATTGTATTCTCATTTTATCACTGATTCATAAATATATTTATAAGAAATCAGATTTTCGATTTTTTTTTATACTACTTAGGTGGCAGACAAGCTTACGGCCCACCGGAAGGTTGGTAACCGTAGCCTATAGACATTTGCAACACCAGAGGCGCTACACACGCGCTGCCGACCCGGGCGCAGGTTGTGACGACCCACAGTTGAAATTTTTCAAGCAGCCCGTAAGGCCTTCAACTTGGCTTAACGACTGTCATTTTATTGACAACCGGGACCAACGGCTTATCGTGCCTTCCGAAGCACGGAAACGCTCGTAAATAAATGTCACAAAGTGGTCCACGTGGTGGTCACCCATCCATGTCCGGCCATAGTAAATGTTGCTTACTGCAGTGATCGTTTACAGAACGCGAGTCCGCGGGGCCACGAGCGCTTCAATCTATTAAGCCAACTCAAGCGTTATAATATGAAGTCCACGTTTAAAGCTTACATAATTCTTAATAATATTCGTACAAAATTTTCAATTTAATCAATCCAATAGGTTAATCCCAATTGACATAGTTAATTAGCCTTCTGCTTACCCCCAAGGTTATTTAGTGTGATTATATATAAATAGCTGACCCGCGCAACTTCGTTTGCGTCACATGGGAGTGAAAAAGAGAGAAGTGTGAGAGTGTATAAATATTTAGTGATATAATGTTTCCCGTCGCATTTACTCCGTCGCTTATGTTCATTAAACCTGACCCGCACAACTTCGTTTGCATCACATGAGAGAGAGAAGGAGAGAGGCCAAAGGGTATTAATATGTAAAGTGATATAATGTTTCCCGTCGCCTTTACTTCCGCCCGTCATTTTTTGGTACGGATCCGACTCGCACTTGACCGGTTTTTAACGTTCAGGCAATCCAGCGTGGAAACGCAGCAAGTGTAATGGGCACTTTTGCGCCGGGAGCGGTCAGGGGCGGGTTTTTTGAATAGGTAGTTGATAAAATTATTTTAATTAATGTGACTACTTTTAATTTATTAATTGTAATTATTTCATTGACATTGTATGTAATTTAATAAATAAATATGATTCTATTAATTTAGAAGTTTTAAAATGGCCGTTTAAAATAAGTTTTAAAATGTACGAGTGTTCCTTCGTTTTCGTCTCCAGTAAAATAAGTATTTTTTTATCGTGGGTCTAATAGCACGGCATATTTTGCAAAATCAGTATGCGGTTTAAATTCGTAATTTTTTTAATCATAACTTCAACACGCGTTTTGAAAAACTCGTCATCAGATTGATACAAATCATGTTCCCTTCCGACATCCATTATGGGAATAACGTAAAATAGGCTAGGATTCTTAGACTTCGAAAGCAACACAGACAGTGGTCCTGACGGCATTCCGTCGGTGGTGCTAAAAATGTGCGGCTGAATTGTCTCCAGCGTTAACGTGCCTGTATCGCCTCTCCTACTCTTCAGGGGAAGGCTTGGAAGGTGGCGAACGTACAACCGATCCCCAAGAAAGATGATAGATCGGATCCTGCCAACTATCGCCCCATAGCCGTCACGACCCCAAAGTAAGCTAGGAAAAACCTGTTTGTGTTATGGGTATCAGACCACGGATATTTATACTTATATACTATCAAATATATACATATTATACATAAAAACACCCAGACTCTTGAGACAAACATTTATGGGTCACACAAATAATTGTCTCCGGTTGGAATCGAACCCACGACCGCCAGTGCCGCAGGCGGTATCACTACCGCCACAGAGGCAGTCATATTGTTGGATATTCTCACACAACATCATCTAACCCAAACTAAGCTATAAGCTTGAGCAATGGGATCTAATTCTTATCTTAATTGATAGTAGGTTTTTGTATTTACAATAACCAAATATTTATAAAGAGGTATGTGCATAACAATGCACACCGCCAAGAAAAAGGCTTATTAATATTGGACATTCCCTATCAGCATTGATCGAGTATTAGACACAAGATAAATTGTGGGAGAGACCGAACTGAGTTTAATGGGCTGTTCTTCTCAGTCTGTAGTTGTACCATTTTCGAACCCCCAGTAGAGTCACAAAACTTTTGACAATTCTACATCTTTTTAAAAATTTCAAAGGAAATAAATTTTATTTTATTTAATTTTATCGGCTCTTTCCGAGGTCAATCATTTTGGGCAACAGACATTTGTCGTGAAAATTTAACAATTTAGGTTCCACCCTTGCAGTCCAGAACTCGTCGTCTTTCGAAATATTTACTGTGCTTAAGGGCAAATTAGGGTTCAGTCAATACCGCAAATCGACAAATGTTGGCTTGACTGAAAGTAATTTGAATACAATTCATTAAAGATATTTATTATTACACAACATCACCAGAAGATAAATAAACGCAGCTTCTCACCTGATTTAAAGTTGGCATTTAATTTTAAAATATCAGTCATGCTTTTTATTAACAGACCCGTATTTTCTCCATAATTTAATTTTACCATCTGCTATGGCTTGTTCCACATGCATATAGGGACTGTTATAGGTTAAATTGATTGGTTATTAGGTCGTCTACAATAAGGTTCTATAGCAGTAGTGAGACAACGGCCCCTTGTGGACAACCTTTGGCCATCGCTGCGCACTGGTTTCTGCTTGTCTGTAGCTTTGAAATGAGTTTGTTTAGCATGATTGTTATCTATCCATTCAATGACTACCGCTCGGTGTTTCGCGAGTGCCGTGGTTATGATTCTTCTGTCGAAAGCCCCCTCTAAGTTTATGAAAGTGCCGAGGCACATTGATTGATTTATTCTGGATGACCTCTTCTATTTTGTGCACTGCATGTAGTGCTGAGACTGTAGAGTTGCCGGGGGCATTATGCGTGTTGGTTAGAATGCAGAGGCTTATTTTAAAGGGCCGTCCCTCGATTGTCTCTGTCACACAATCTTTCTAGAGTTTTTAGCAGGAAAGACGAAGGGCTTATACGTCTGTATAACCAGAGGTCTGAATCACAAACATAATCCCTTTACCGGGTTTTGGTATAAAGATCACTTAGACCTCTCTCCACAGTCTGGGTCACAGTCCCATACACTGTCTGGCGTACACAATATCAACTGGTGTCGGCAGGGAAGGCTTCATCCTGTCCTGGAGATTTGAAGGACTTGAACCTGTTAATTACTCATTCAGTTTTTTTAAGTTGACAGAATAGATTAGAACAGGTCTTGCGAGCTCCCAGTGGACTTCTTCTGTGGATACGTTTTCCACCAGCCACACGAGTGTCTGCAGCAATTGGCATACAGGGAAGTGCGTTTGTATCAAAATACTCTCGGCTTCTTCTCATGTGTTGGTCAGGCCGCCGCGCCGTCAAGTTTCTTTATAGATCCGGATAGTTATGTGCCTTGTTTGGCCAGTATTAGTCTGACTCTAGCAGAGGTTTCTCCAAGACTTGGTAGGTACTTCTGTATCTCAGTCGCTACTTGTATTTTGCTTTAACGTCTTTATAGCCGTTCAATCCTGTCTGGTTCCTCACAGGTGTTCATTTAGAAAAGCTGCATGATGTTCTTTCTGAGCCTTTCTAGTTAGGAGCCCCACCAGTTAGTCTTTATTTGTCACATAGATGGGTACGGAATGGGGACTACCATAACGGTAGCTATATAAAGTGTAACAAAACTATCTGTTCAAATTTTGTCACGTGACCTGGCATCAGTCAAGAAACATTACAAAAATGAAGAAAAAAAAATTACATGAAAACTTTAACCGTAAATCCGTTTTAAAAGTCCTATAAATGTTCGTTATCACCCTTTCTATCGCTACTGAGCGGCAGTAGAAGTTGACAACGACAGCCAGACGGGTGCTCCGTGTTTGTTTTGCCACGGTGATCATGTCACCTCGAATTGCCGCGGTAAAAAACGACTTCTTAATGTGCCACAAAAATATTTTTTTAAAAATAAAAAAAAATAACCCCCCTTTTTTAAATATTAAATAAAATATTTGTATTTGATTTCCGATGCCAAGTCATCTCATGAAATTTGGAGAGTCAATTTTGTTACACCCAGTGTCGGAGACATAACGTCGCCAGCGGGACGACGCAGGGGTGTCCAAGACGCGGGGGGTCCACGCGCCCCGCTCACCGAGCTACAGCTGCGGCCGTCACTCACTACGTCATAAAACACCGTCACCTCAACACGCGCACCTATGCCTGCCTACCTATACCTCAGTCGATAATTTGTACAAAGTAACCGTTATTACAAGTTCACCAAGAAAAAGCTGTTTCTCTTGCCACCACCTGCAAGAACCCAGAGCACGTCGTCGCCACCCAGTATATATAATGTTGTCACTTACATGTCACGTGTCTGTCAGTTTGATCAGTATTTTCAACTATGCTCGGCATTGCTCGAGTTCTTATTAGTTGTTGCAGGTTGTTGTAAGATTTTATTAGCTTATCGTCCGAGGAAGAGGCTTCACTAGACACGTGCCAGTTAATGGCTGTTCTTGCTACCTCCTGTGTGGTAAGGTTAGATCAATTTTATTGTTCTACCGCATTTTGTTACATAATGTTGGCTCTGAGCCGTGGTTTAAGACAGTCAGTTAAAGGTACCCAATGAGTTCCTTACCTCTGTATATTACATAGGGATTTAGCTGGTATTCCCCTTGCTCCTACTTCTACGGCGCGTAGAGTTTAACAACATAGCCATATTAGGCAAGTCATTGGTCAATCCAAAGTGAAAAAAAATAGTCGTTCTTATATTATTTACATATCAACCATAAATATTTATATACATTATACTATACGTCACAAAGTACTAAGATTGTTTGGTCGCTAGAATAAGACTAATTTTGTTAATTTTTTCGTATTCAAAAATGGAACATCGAGCGACGTGACCACTCCCTGAGAGCCTCTCGGTGGTACTAAATCGTATTTGTTCGCGTATCTGCATTTATAGATGTTCACAAAATACTTTGTAAAAAAATCTGTATCTAGTGTTAAATAGGTACACTTCAGAAATAAAATAAAACACTGCTACAACTTTTACATCTGCATTTATTTGGGCAGAGTTACCCCCTAGCGAAGCAATCAGTGACAAAAGAGAGCTCACAATAATCTCACCCGCCATTTATACCTTCTCCCCCAGAAGCTGCTAATTAGACAATACCATTTAATTACACAATATTAAGCAAAACTAACATAGCAGTTATTTATAATTCCAATTAATAATTCTATAGGGGTCGAAATAACACAAAACACATAGTTATCATTTAAATAACAATATTGAACAGTTATCTTGGCTATGTCGAGATAAGCGCCATCTAGCCTCAGTCTTAGTACTCGTAGCTGGCAGCATGTAAAAGGTAAGTCACTCGGCCATCCTGTAAAGGCCGTGTCCCGTCTCATGGTACGGTACATTGTGCTCATGGTTTGATTAGTCATTCGTCAGCGGAGAGTGGACATTTCTGAAACAAAAAATTCAACCGCAGTAACTTGTACTCAACAGCATTATGTGTTCGATTGTAGTCTGCACAAACATTTTGTTCAGCTATACGAATTTTATAAAAAAAGATTTGATTGTTTGTTTGTTCGCATCGAAAAGACTCCGAAACTACTGGACCGATTTAAAAAAAAACTCTGTTGAGAAGCTACACTCTTCCCGGTGAATGTAGGCTATATCTTATTCCCGCATTCTCATGCGAACGGGAGCTACGCGGGTGAAACCGCGTGACGTTCTCTAGTTTATTGATATACATGTATCAAAATACTTAAAAGAAGGTAGATGCATTAGATTGTTTTTGCTGACTGCATAATACATTCTAACCAGACTCTAGAGACGAATGTTTTTGGGTCACACAATTTTTGTCTCAGGTGGGAATCGAACCCACATCCCGTCCGATTACAAGTCGGCTAACATGCTATTGTGGAAAAAAAAGGACATAATACGGTAAAAATGAGTAAAGTTCTCCGTTTTGAAGTTGATTATTAAAATATAATATCAGTCTCGAGCAGGACTCGAACCCACATCTCTAGCTGGGGCACAGATGTTAAACCAAATTTACGGATAGATACAATTCACCCTTATTTACATTGTATATACTACACGAGTTTACCAACACAGCGAGTTGCGAAAAACAAATGAAAATATAATCAATTTATTTAGACGTAAGGGCTTGGCCACACAGCCGTTACCACTTGTATGTGGATATGTTCACACAGGCACTGGCAAACATATAAGGGTTTGGTCACATAGCCGCCAATGTAAATATGGATTTGACACAGCAGCTGCAATTAATCACACAGGTCACATAGTCGTCACACAACGTCACACAGACATCACACAGACATCACACAGTCATCACACAGACATCACACAGACATCACACAGACATTACACAGACATCACACAGACATCACACAGTCATCATACATCATGTAGTCATAGACATTAAATATATAAATATTTGTGGACATTCACACAAACATTGCTACACTAGAGATCTCTGAAAAGGGTCGGTACTTAACTTTTTTTTGCAAGCTAGCAACCGGGATTAAAGTTATACGTTCAAGAAGTCTACAAAAATAAATTGTACCACAAAGCCCAACTTCTATTCAATGAAGCCTGAAAATAATCTTTTCTGCGGATTCCTAAAATTATTAAGCTATTGCATAGCTTCTATCGCGGGCCTTGCGTGGAGACCGAATCCAGAAATTCTGTCACGAAAACGAATCACACTCTCGGCTACCTTCGGCCACGTTCGTGTATCTTTCAAACAATGTAGTAAACAAACAGATTGGATCACGACTCTCTATAATTACTTACATTTAAATATCAATCCTGATCATATTCGTTTTAAGGAACCATAGTTAGATTTATGCGGCCATTTCGACACTAATTTACCTTTAGAATATAGAATAATTTCATGAAAAATACTTCGATGATAAAAATTTAAACCTGTCATTCTTGCTTGTCATTAAATTATTTTTTCTCAGTCTTGTTTGTCTTTGGCATAGTGTTGTTTAACGGTTGTACTCGCTTATTGATTATGAAAAGAGGTTTAATCATAATCAGTTTGACAACAATTAGTTTAATAGTATAATAAATTATTTAAAAATGAACTTTAACTTTAAATAATTATAATCGGTAATCGTAAAACAGTACTGTGTGAGTGTGTATTGTTCTGAAGTTCTGCGAGGTTTTTCTATTATCTCTAATTAGGTATATCAACGACTTTGCTTCAAGTACTTTGGCTTTTGGACATTTTCTTTGCGATCTAATTAAAACTTTTTATACATACTCATATAATTTCTTAGTATGCATACATACGGAGAATTTAAAACGGCAGTAACTGAGTGATTAAAACCAATGGAATATGAATCTGTGGAAGACCTTCTACAAGTTCTTTAAAATCAACTCACATAAACATACATGCAACAAACACACACACACACACACACAAACACACACCCACACACACACTCACACACTCACACACACTCACTTACACACACACACACACACACACACACACACACACACACACACAGACACTAATACACACATACACACACACACACACACGCATGCACACACACGAAAGCCTAAGCATGCTTTAAGATTTTGTATTGGTTTTGTTTCATATTTTATCGTTTTCTCTATGTAAAATTATTATAAGTTTATAAGTTAGTAGGAAACAATTTTAATATTTTAATAGTTCTGTGTAAACATATTGTCAAGTGTCAATATTTTGGGGGAGAACACTGATATCTGCAACACAGTTTGTTCTAGCGCAGGTATCAGGGAATTCCAATTTCATGTATGTACACAATTAATGGCAATAAAGAATTTATCTATTTATTTATACATATTATACTTAGAAAACATCAAATCTTCGAAACAAACATTGATAGATCCCACGATTTTTTGGCCTGCCCGGGAATCGAACCCAGGACCCCAGCGCGACAGTCAGTTATATTACCGAATGCCACCGAGGCAGGCAAATAAGAATCTGGAGAGTACAGATATTGTTCTTCTCCTACATCCAAATTTCCTCCGATGAGGAGTTCGATTCGTCAATCCTATCCTGGTTATCCGTAACTGTTGTACGTTAGGATTGAAGAATCGAGGATGGGTACCTCTGAAGAAAGCCGATAACACCAGGATATTTTATAATTATTTTAAAGTTTTTAGATATATTCAACAAAAAAAACAAGCCTTGCCGTGTACCTGCGATACGTCTCGATGGCGCAGTACTGAAGTGTTGCAGAATTTAAGCAAAGACTTTTGGGTCTTTTGGGAGTTTTTGGGACTTTCGGGAGTTTTGGGACTTTTGGGAGTATTGGGAGTTTTGGGACTTTTGGGTCTTTTTGGACTTTTGGGACTTTTGGGACTTTTGGAACTTTTGGGACTATTGGGACTTTTGGTACGACTTTTAAGTCCAAAAAGGCCAAAAGTCCAAAAGTCCAAAAGTTCAAAAGTCCAAAAGTCCAAAAGTCCAAAGGTCCAAAAGTCCAAAAGTTCTAAAGTCCAAAAGTCCAAAAGTCCAAAAGTCCAAAAGTCCAAAAGTCCAAAAGTACAAAAGTACAAAAGTCCAAAGTACAAAAGTCCGAAAGTCCAAAAGTCCAAAAGTCCAAAAGTCCAAAAGTACAAAAGTACAAAAGTAGAAAAGTACAAAAGTACAAAAGTACAAAAGTACAAAAGTCCAAAGTACAAAAGTCCAAAAGTCCAAAAGTCCAAAAGTCCAAAAGTCCAAAAGTCCAAAAGTCCGAAAGTCCGAAAGTCCGAAAGTCCAAAAGTCCAAAAGTCCAAAAGTCCAAAAGTCCAAAAGTCCAAAAGCCCAAAAGTACAAAAGTCCAACAGTCCAACAGTCCAAAAGTCCAAAAGTCCAAAACTTCAAAAGTCCAAAAGCCCAAAGTCCAAAAGTCCAAAAGTCCAAAAGTACAAAAGTACAAAAGTCCAAAAGTCCAAAAGTCCAAAAGTCCAAAAGTCCAAAAGTCCAAAAGTCCAAAAGTCCAAAAGTCCAAAAGTCCAAAAGTCCTAAAGTCCTAAAGTCCAAAAGTCCAAAAGTCCAATAGTCCAAAAGTCCAAAAGCCCAAAAGTCCAACAGTCCAACAGTCCAAAAGTACAACAGTCCAACAGTCCAAAAGTCCAACAGTCCAACAGTCCAAAAGTTCAAAAGTCCAAAAGCCCAAATGTCGACAGTCAAGTAGGTACTTGGTACTTTACTTTGTTGAACATAGGCCTTAAAATCTTACTTATATAATAATATTATAAATGCGAAAGTTTGTGAGTGTGGATGTTTGTTACTCTTTCACGCTCAAACCGCTGAACGGATCGGGCTGAAATTTGGTACAGAGATAGGTACATTATAGTCTGGAATAACACATAGGCTACCTTTTATCCCGGGAATAACTTCCCGCGGGAACAAATTTTACGCGGGCGAAGCTGCGGGCATCAGCTAGTATTCTTAAATAGAAATAATTATACTAGCATAGTTGATAAAAAATGCTATGTGATAGCTTTACCGCGGCAGTCCCCGAGTGCCACACGTCTTTTTTTTTTTTTAATAAGTATTTATATAGAGAAGAATAAGCCCACTGAGTTTCCTGCCGCTTCCTCTTAGGTCTAGTGGGGAGAACTAGTGATATCTAATAAGCGTGAAATAAATGCATCTTGACTTTTATTGAAATAAATTCATCCACTCAGCTATTTATATCATATTTACACTTAACAGGAGTTTTCAATATGAACTCACACTCGATCACATGGTTTATATTTATACTTTGTCATTTCACTCGCACACTTTCACAATTATTTTGACAGGCACTAGGCATATATCTACACTGTGCAGTTTAATGATAATCGCAGAACTACAGTGGCAGAACTAAGGTACCTTTGTCATTCCGGAAGTCGATTACTAAATTATTTCACCTTTTTAATAATGCTAGATAATTGTTTTCGAATACGTTTGTTTTATACCTGGTTTGCAAAAGCAGGAAAACTTCTAACAATCTATAACCCTAGTACCTATGTACGCATGAAATTTGTAAATGCATAGTAACTAAAGATTCTAAACATTCCCTCTGGCAGCATCATAAGTCTTGCGTGGATAAGTTTTCAGTGACAGCTTTCATTTTAGTTGTAATGACCGAAGTAGGTAGGTATATCTATGCATATATGCAATCTGTACCAAATATAGATAATTCAACTCATCAGTGCGCGCGGCGCTATGTGTGCGTGCGCTTGTAATTATACAGCTTTAATTTGTGTGGCAGTGATGCGGCCGTCTTCACAGAGTACATTTTTATATTATGAGGTAGAGACGTAACTCGACTTATTGACGACACCAGCGGTGCCAAGCAGTCTTTGCAGGAAACGCTCTGCTTGGCAGCGAAATAAACATCATATTTAGACAAAAAGCATACAGCGCCATCTAGTTCCCGTTTGCAGGCAACTCTTACGTTATAATGAAACGAAATCAAATATCATGACAAGTCTCAATGTAACTGCAACGTTGAGATCCTGTGTAACTTGGTCACATTATAATTCAGTACATAGTGTTCTTAGTGATAATACCATGGGTACAGTCGTTAAAGAAAATGTCTAATTCTTCACGGAGAAAATGTTTTAGAAGTCAGGTAAATATTTTGTATGTGTCAATTCGATGGAATTAATATTTGTTATCACTACATATAATAAAACAAAGTCCCCGCCGCGTCTGTCTGTTCACGATATACTTAAAAACTACTGCATGGATTTTCATGCTGAGATCACCAATGATTCTTGTGAAAGGTTAACGTATATAATTTGTTGAGTTTTTGTAGACATGGACTAAGATATAATGATATTAGTTGGAGATGTCGGAAAAAAATAAGGTGTCTGGGAGCTTTTAACGAAACCGCTGCCTAAGCCCTTCGAGGCATAACAAGATAATGTATGGTAGAATTGTGTAACTTATAAAGGCCTACAGAAAAGTTATAAATGATAGAGCTCCAAATTCTAATGCAAAAAAAATAGAAATGCAGAGATGGTCGACGGAAAAAAACATTGCTTATACTGCAAATATGACAAAAATTGAACTGTACGTATGACTTGATTTAAAAAAAAACATATCTATACATCTACAAAAACTGTTGAAGGTCGAGAGTCTGTACATGGAAGATAATTTGAAAATTTTAATTGTAGGGCGTTCTCTAATCGATACTGAAGCTGAAAATGTAATTAGAAATTTTCATGTCTGTCAGTCTGTATCCTGATTATGAATTGATTTAAATGAAACTTGGTACAGTCTGAGCTCATGATCCGAGGAAGGTTCTAGGATACTTTTGTTCCCGATATATTGCGCGGTTCCTTTGGGAGAGGGCAGGGCAGTTTCACACGCTTTTCGCACACCTTATGTGTCAGCTAGTTTATTATAAGATTAATGACATACTTCAGCCATATGGCTTAAAAGTTCTTCGGCTACCACCGTATCATCCTAAACTAAACCCAATAGAAAATATATGGGGAATTTAAACAAATTATAATGCTTCGCATAAAATCGAACAAAATGTGATGGAAATAATGAAATTAATAAACGAACGTTTAAGTCAAATTGATGAAGAGATGTGGCGTTATACTTGTCGACACGCCAAAGAAAAAGAATACTATCGACATTTTGATTGAATTTATAATTAACCTTGGAGAGAGCAGCGAATCCTAAAATTCCTCAATTTTATTCTTCAAACAGCGATACATATTATAGTCGCCTCGCTGTAACAAGGTGCGTATGACAGTTGGCAGTATGACGTTGATATCTATCAGTACCACATAACTAGGGATGTGTCGATATGCAATTCATGTTTAGAATCCTACGATAAACGAGATAAATCACGTTGTTTATTATTGTTATGAAAATTATTGCTATATTTATTTTTGAATTAACTAAACAGCTTAAAAAACCGGCCAAGTGAGCAGAGGTCTCCGTACCGAAAAACGACAAAAAATACGTTTGTTGTATGGGAGCCCCCTTAAATATTATAATTTTTTTGTTTTTGTATTTGTTATTATAGCGGTAACAAAAACACAATCTGTGAAAATTTCATCTCTCTAGCTATCACCGTTCATAAGGTACAGCCTATCAAAAGACCTTACCCGGTCTTTAAATTTTTTAAATTTTCACTTCGCAAGAAAAAAAAGAAGGTAACCGAGAAGAGGAAAAATATTAACTCAATAATATACTTTTTACAATAAAAGTTGGAACTACGGACAATATACGTTTTGTTTTATCAAAATATCGACTATCCATCGTAGATGTATATAATCCCATCACTAAAGACATCTTTGGTGTTACGTTATACTCAACAATTTGTTAATTTTTTCTTCCAAATTAATTTTTTTTTGTAGACTAGAATATTCTGGTTGAGTTTAATTTTATATACAACAGTGATTAACGATTTAATATATTATGAATGGGATGTAGCTGAAATACTAAGTTCATAATTGTAATTCACGGTAACTTTCAAGAGTGAAACGAAACGCGATCGACAACTGTCATACGCACCATGCTACACCGAGATGACTATAATGTGTATAACATACATTTCACCCATTGAGTTTTTATTTTAGTTAAACAAGTGTTTTTGTATTTTGTACTTCACTGTACCTCATGTCACGCACACGAAGTCACTGTGTTTAGACGAGGCTTACCCACACATAGTGCCGCGCGCACAGATGAGTTGAACTTACTATACCGGGTTATAAGATGTACACACAGCTGCGTCCAAATCGGAAAGGTGGTGGAATAATAATAATGTATGTTCGAAACTGCTTTAAATTCACTGTCAAGACACTCCGAAAACACAAATTTGAAATTATTATTATAAGAGGCACTTTAATCACGAGCACGACGTTATAACAAAACGTGTGTGTAATTTATAGTACACCCTACCTGGCTGTTTTCGTCAGAGCCCTGGTCTACCCTTGCACACACACTAGAAACTCTGTAGTAAGGCGCCCTGGTAAAGAGTTCTCTGCATAGCTTCCTCGCGCTAGTTGGTGAGTAACATACTGAGCAATAAAGTGGTTATAAATTTGGCGCCCAACGTGGGGCAAGACTCTGGGAAATACTCTGCGGTAGTCTCAGTCTAGTGTTTGCGCATAGGTGGTTACCTCTGGCGAAACCATCCTGGAAACCCGTCCGAGACGCTCCAGGACGTTAATTGGTGGTGCTAGCAGCTAAGCACAAAATAATCCCTTTCGTCTTCTTCCAGCCTGCAGCTACCTACATCTTTGGTTGGAAAAGACACAAAATTCTAAATTCAAAAATTTAAAATTAGCTGTGATTTTGGAAAGACTTTTTGATTTTATTAGGCATACCCACTTTTTTTTCTTATTGTGTTTTATGTTCCTTTTTTCTTTTTTTATGGTGCATACATTTATTTATCATTAGTGTATTAGTGTATATTATTCTATAGCTTTACCTTGTAGGGTAAACTTGGTAAATTTCTCACTGTGTAAACTTAGTGAATTTCTCTGTGTAACTTAAAGCTTTTTACAAGGTGTGTAGATACCTTGTAATTTTGAATATTAACCTGAACTTTGCTCTCAGAAACTATTGAAACTTTAAACTCTTTTAGTCAGCTTGTAATTTTGTTAAAATCAATATCAATACATATAATAAAATCGTAACAGGTCGCTGTCTGTACATGGAAGATAAATAAGAAAAAATATTATAGGGGGGCTTTGTGAACGCAATAGAACCCAAAACAATGATTTTTAGAATTTTTGTCTGTTTGTCTGTATGTCTGTATATCTGTTTGTCTGTACGGTTGTGCACACTAATCTCAGTAACCGCTCAACTGATTGCAATGCGGTTTTTTATTGTGTTGAGGTTTGCTCCAGTTAACATTCAGCGTTTGTTTTATGTAAATCGGTTTAGAAATAAAAGAGTTATAACACTTTTAAGAATCAGATATTATGAAAATTTTAATTGTAGGGGTTTCTTTGGATGTGAGTGAACCTAAACTGGCGTGTCGGCGCGCCGAAGGCGTGGACTGAATTGTTTTAAAATAGACTTAATCATTAAGCTCTTTTATGATTAAGCAAACAGGGCAGTTTCAGACGCTGCTTGATGACTCTGATGAAGAAATACCTTTCCTTTCATACACCTTATGTGACGTAAACGAAGTTGCGGGCTCAGCTAGTTCTAAATATTAATTTAAAATCTTAGTTATCATACATACACTTAGTGAAACTTAATTTATATTCTTTACTTGGTAATTGAACCCCATCTGTGTCACTTACATTATTATAACTGTTGTATTTAAACTTTTAAATCATGGCACAGATGCAAAAATATATTAATTATTTAAGAAAGGATGAACTCTCTAACGAGCTGTCCCACATGGGAATTTCAGTGGAACCGGATGCGACAGTGACTGGCCTTCGGGGTGAGCTGAGAACGGCACACCGTCTTGTCCGTCGGGGAAGCATCAAAGCGAGTGCTCCGGTACCCGCTGATGCATCGGCTGAGCTCTCGACCTGCCTTCCGAAGGTCTCCGAGTTGGAGGAGGCTCTCCAGTCAGGTGACCTTTTGCCTAATAAGAATAGTCGTTTAAGGATAGCTATCAGAGCAAACTATCTGCTAACTAGGTTGGCGCGTTGTGGTTTAGATTGCCCTGACCTGGTGGAAATTCGTGGTAGGCTAGTGAAGATCATTGCTAGGGCTGAACCCGGTGGTGATTCTGAATCCGAAGGTTCGGATGATGATGGTGATGATCCTTCGGGTCGTGACCAGGTGGAGTATACTTCACCAGTAGTGAAAGAGGACGCTCGGTGCGAGCTAGTTCAAGTAGGAATAGTTCTACATGTAACACCATAGTGTATAAAGAACGTCCCCTTTACTTATGTTCATTTAATTTAAAATATGATGGTTCTACTAGTGTACGCGTGTTTTTAGAGAGATTAGAGGAACTTAGATGTGATGATTGATATAAAACATAATATACTGTCATACGTCGCTCATTATTAGTCAATATTCTGTCAGTACATTTTTGCTAAATAAAGCCTATATTTCGGGTAATGTTCGACTCTTATTTATCACACACGGGAGATTACTAAGCCTAGAATCCTTTTGGCTTTCTCCGACCTGTTGGATGGACCAGCTTTGTCTTGGTTCCGTACAAATAAAGCCAACTTCATCTCATATGAGGATCTAATTAGTGAGCTTCTTGGTTCCGTACAAATAAAGCCAACTTCATCTCATATGAGGATCTAATTAGTGAGCTTAGAGATACATTTGATATTCCTGATTATGATTACCGCCTCAGGAACGAGATAAGACAGCGTACACAAGCCCGCTCTGAGTCCTTGGTTAACTATATATGTACAATGCAAGCCATGTTCTCAAGGTTGTCATGTAAAATGCCAAGTGATGAACAACTTGACATTCTCATGCACAACATTAGACCTGACTACATGAAGGAACTGGCCTTGCATGAAGTCAACTCTATAGATGACTTAAGACGTTTGGGTAAGCGCGCGTACTAGGGCGGACGCTTTCTGTGAGCCTGTTCTTGACAAGTTTGAGATTTCGTGTGACCTACACCAGCATAAGAACAAAGGTGTTCAAAAGCCCAACAAGCATGTGTCTGCAGTGGAGACGCCGGCTACCTCCCACGAACGCAAATGCTTTCGTTGTGGCGGGGGCGGACACGCTGCATACAGCTGCACACAATCAAAAGAGCTGGTGTGTTTCCGGTGTGGTCTCAAAGGAGTCAAGACCCCAGACTGCTCACAATGTGCTAGCAAGCCAAAAAATGCGTAGGCCAGAGCCTAATTAGGAACTCAGTGCATTACTCTGTATCTGAGTCTATTTCTGATAAGGTCCTGTTTCCTAAACGTGATAGTGACATTAGACCGTATCTAGTTGTTAAGGTTTTAAATTTAAATGTCTTAGGCCTACTAGATTCCGGTGCCTCCTGCTCTATACTAGGTAAGGGAGCGCACCGCATCTTCTTGGAACTGGGTTTTGATCTTGTGAGTATCAATCCCACTTTTCGTATTACAACTGCAGACAGCTCACACTTGCAATGTCTGGGTTGTATCTCTTTGCCAATTGAGTACAATTCGGTTATCCGAGTTGTCAAGTTCTATGTTGTCCCATGGATTTTTTTTTTGTTTAACGTGAGAGAAAATCCTCATAGGATGTTATGCCGGACTCTTACCGACTAAAAAAACCTCACGCCACGCCTAACAGCCTATGGTTGAGAGCCCCGGGTAAGCCCTCAGGAAGGATGTCCCGTGACTCCCAACAGACCTACGGCCGCGAATGCGGCCTCGCCCAAGGGGTGGTTCGGGTGCAATCCCGCGTCTATGGGGGGTTTCGGGTGTGACCCCGCTTCTAAGGGGGGGGGGGCGTGCGTGAGTTGCTCACGTCACGCTGCCGTCATGGGCCTGCTTCCGTAAGGACGGTGAGCGGCCCTCTCACCGTCCTCAGACCCCCGGTCATGGAGGCCGATAGTCCTCGGCGAAGACACGTCGGCGGCGCCCAGGGCGCCGACTGCGGAACTCGGGTGGGAGAGTTCTCTCCCGCACCCGGCCCGCCGCCTCCTTCGCGAGCATGACCTGCTCGCAGAAAGAGGCGGCGCAGTCCCACTTACTCCCGCTGGAGAGCATGGCTCGCACCATGGCCTCGAGCGAGAGAGTGTCCACGCCCAGACCCACTACGAGGACCTGGCGCTGTTGTGCCCACGCCGTGCACTCCACCAGAGTGTGGAGCGCCGTGTCATCGCTGCGGTCCTCGCAGTGCTGACACTCGGCCGTGGTTTCCCGGTGTTTTCGCCACAGATACCTACCGAAGCTACCGTGCCCGGCAAGCATCTGTGTCAACCGGTAGGAGAGAGCACCGTGTCTTCTCTCCAGCCACTCGTCCATGACCGGTCTGACGGCCGCGATTGTGGCGAATCCCCCCTTTGGTTGCTCAAGTCGCACCTTCCATGTCTCCACGGTTTCCTGGTGGAGCAGGGTCCGATGGGCCTCGATTTCTCGAGACGCAGGCCTTTGGCCCCGCTCCAGCGCCTCCTTGCGCCATCTGAACAGTGACGCAAGGGCTCTCGCTTCCAGGTCCCATGGAGGGGTCCCGGCTAGGAGAATGTTGTCCCAGGGATAACCATCTCCATGATATTTGGTGTCGATTTCTGGCAACAATTTAAGTGATCAATTAATTTAACAAAATATTAGTCTTGATAGTTTTAGTGATAATAATCCTATAGAGTCTGTCTCCCTTAACGGTGGCCTCGAGGATTACGACAATGTCATTGAAAAATTCGACTCATTTAACACTGATAAGGTGAGTTTAGGTCGGACCTCACTTGTGCATCATGTCATTGACATTGGTGACAGCAAGCCGATCAAGCAGCGTTATTATCCGCTCTCTCCCCTTAAACAGAAGGCCCTGGAAGCCGAGTTGGACCGAATGCTGGAGATGGGAGTAGTGTCCCCGTCTCAGTTCGCGTGGAACTCTCCAGTGGTCATGGTGGAGAAGGCGAACGGCGACCTCAGATTGTGCTTGGATTCTCGCAAGCTTAACTCAGTGTCAAAGAGTGACCCCCTATATCAATCAAATCTTGGACCATCCTAATAATGCTAAGTATTTAACCTCTGTAGATCTGAGTGCGGCCTACTGGCAGATTCCGTTCGACTCACTCCAGTCTGCTGAGAAGACTGCTTTAACGGTTCCCCGGAGAGGATTGTTCCACTACAATTCCATGTGCTTCGGTCTTGTCGGGGCCAATGTCACGGTGCAACGCCTGATGGACCGTCTGTTTGGCCCCGAGTTCGACAATAAGGTATTTGCGTTTCAGGACGACATAGGCTGTGTGTCCAGCACCTTTGAGGAGAATGTAGAGCTCTTGCATAGAGTCTATCAGCAACTCAACTAACTATTAACATGAAAAAATCGCACTTTTGTCGGAGTGAACACAAATACCTGGGGTATTATGTAGACAAACATGGCCTACGGAGAGACCCGGGTAAAGTTGAGGTTATCCTCAACTATCCCACCCCTTTTAACCCTAAGGAAGTTAAGAGATTTCTGGGAATGGCTGGCTGGTATCGTCGCTTTGTTAACAACTTCTCTGAGATTAGTAAACCTCTGTGCAAACGACCCCTGAGGCTGAACAGTCCTTTAACCTGCTGAAGTCAGCCTTGGTTTCTGCCCCTATATTAAAGATGCCTAATTTTGAGATGCCCTTCCGCATTCTTAGTGACGCGCCCGCTTTCTCAGTTGCTGCTGTTCTGACACAAACTCACGATGATGTTGAGCACCCTATCGCCTACTGTAGCCGTTCTCTCAACAAGAACGAGGTGAACTACAGCACAATTGAGCGAGAACTTTTGGCCGTGATTTTTGCCTTGGAACAATTTCGACAGTACGTCGAAGGCCAAAAATGTACGGTTGTCACGGATCATTCATCTCTGCTGTAGTTCCATAAGCTGAAAAATCCCACGGGGCGTCTAGCACGTTGGAATATGAGGCTCAGTCAATTCGATTTTGACATAGAGCATCGAAAAGGTAAAGACCACGTTGTACCTGATGCTCTGTCTCGTATCAAGATTGATTCCCTCGATGCAGTACCCACTAAAGACCCGTGGTATGACCACACCATGAATAGTGTTCGCAAGAACCCTAGGAAGTCACCAAATTATGACATTCGTGACAACCTTTTATATAGGTTAACTAAAAATAAATATTCTCTGACTTCAGACTTTGACTGGAAGCTTGAACAAATGTCCCAAAATAACTACTGAGGTACTCTTAGTTCACTAATGAAACAACAATAGTACAGTAGTAAGGTTGTATATTATACCAAAAACATGTAAAGACTATGTACAATACACACAACAATAACGTTATCGCGATTCAGACAAACATGCAAAGTCTATACACGATACATACAACAAAAACGTTATCGCGATTCAGAATCTACTAACGCCCTCTAGTTATAAAATATGAACATTTCGTGTGACAGCCTAAACATGCCGCCCGCCATGGACTACATAAGTCCATCAAAACGTAATATTAATATTGAAGACTGCTTACATAAAATTACATAGTAAATATATAAAACAATAACAAGAGTTTTTCACCGACAATATTACTTCCTAACGAAGTCAAGGTACGCAAGAATAATTTTGGCACCTTTTGGTATCAAAAACAAAGTTATTAAAAAGAACCAAAATAGTACGAAACAAACACAATAAAAATTATCTAATAAAATTTATTTCTTACCAAACTATAAATGGATAAGTGAAACACAGAATATAAATCTACTTGGGCAGCAGTATGAGTTTGGAAATGGGGCGCTTGATGATATGTCCCCTACACTTAAGGCTAACTACCCGCGTTAACCCATCCTGTCCTGGATGCCTATTGACAATAATGCCATAAAGCCAACGTGCTGGAGGTAGTCCGTCTTCTTTCACCAGTACTAGATCTCCGATACTTGGTTCAGGTATGATGTCTTTCCATTTGTACCGGTGTTGTAATTGTGTAAGGTACTCGCTAGACCACCTGCGCCAGAAATCCTGGGTCAACTTCTGAACTAGATGCCATCTTTTCAGACCAGTGATATTCGACTCCTCGTAATTCAAGTCAGGCACAAGTAAAAGTGGTTCACCCACAAGAAAATGACCTGGTGTCAATGGACTCAGATCGTGTGGGTCGTTCGACGCTTGTGACAACGGTCTTGAATTGAGACACGCCTCAATTTGTGCCAGTGTCGTGGTGAACTCTTCGAAAGTCAGTGTGCTAGTCCCCATTACTCGCGCGAGATGATGTTTTGTTGACTTTACTGCTGCTTCCCATAGCCCCCCAAAGTTAGGAGAATGGGGGGGGATGAAATGCCAAGCTGTACCGTTTGATGACAGCCAGTCCTTTATTTCAACCGCAACAGTTGAAGTCTCTATATCAAACAGTTCCGTCAGTTGACGTGCAGCACCGACGAAATTGGTTCCATTGTCACTCCACATCTCAGCAACATGTCCCCGTCTGGCGACAAAACGCTTAAAGGCTGCCAGAAATGCGTCAGCAGTCATGTCGCTAACTAGCTCCAAATGTATGGCCTTGGTTGCCATGCAGATGAATACACATATGTATCCTTTCGTGGAGCGATGTCCACGCCCTTTTGTAGCTCTAACGCTGACCGGACCAGCATAATCGACTCCAGTTCGATGAAAAGGCCGATGTGGCGTAACTCGAGCCGACGGCAACTGACCCATTCTCTGTTGGTTTGTTTGCTTTGAATGGCGCACACAGACTGCACACTTATGCACAAACTGGCGCACTAAGCCTTTGACCCCAAGTATCCAATACTTGGACCGTAAATAATGAATCATTAACTGAGGCCCTCCATGCATGGTTCGCTGATGAGCTTCATCAATCAGCAAACGCGTCAAGTGCGATTTGTGCGGCATTATAATTGGGTGCTTCGAGATTTCCGGGAGATTCGCATTGTGCAGTCGCCCACCCACAAGCAAGATGCCGCGATCGTCTAAACAAGGATTCAAAGAAGAGATCTGACTCTTCTTACTGATTTTTCCGCCAGCCTGCAAGTTACTGATTTCCTCTTGAAAATATGTCTTCTGGCATATTTTTATGCAAGTAAGTAAGGCTTCATATATTTCACTTGCCGTTAATATATTACCTAATGGTTTAGCTTTTTCTGTTTCAGATTTTTTCCAGTGTAGAACTCGTCGACAGAAGGACACCACACGGGTAAGTTTCAGTAACGAAGAGTATCGTGACAACAGTAGTTCACAGTCATTTGTATCACCGTTCGCTACTGCGTGGACCATTACCTTCACCTTCTTTTCTTCCAGGTGGGTGTCGCTTGTGGTTCCCTTACTGTACTCGATCACGTGGTTTAACAACCACTTAGGTCCCTGTTTCCAAAGAACATTTTTGACGAAGTCAGTAGGCTGCAATCCTCTGGACGCACAGTCTGCAGGATTGGTGACAAGTCATCTGGACAAAATTTAGAGCTCAAAACCGACGAAGTCACGAAGATTTTAGGTTTAGAATGGAACAAGGAGACAGATGAGTTTCGAGTTAAAGTTAATCTGTCACCACTGTCTGACTCAAAGGTGACTAAACGAATGGTTATATCAGACATTTCCAGGTTATTTGACCCTCTGGGTTGGTTAGCACCAACGATTACCAAGGCCAAAGTTTTGATACAAAAACTCTGGTTATCTGGTATTGAGTGGGACAGCCAAGTGCCTCCTGAATTGCTTAGTGAATGGCTAAGCTTCAGAGAGGATTTAATAAGGCTCGAGTCTTTCACGATTCCTCGTTGGCTGCATTGCAACGCAGATAATCAACTCCTTGAATTGCATGGGTTTTCAGATGCATCTAATTTGGCCTATGCTGCTGTGGTGTACTCTTCGAAAGTCAGTGTGCTAGTCCCCATTACTCGCGCGAGATGATGTTTTGTTGACTTTACTGCTGCTTCCCATAGCCCCCCAAAGTTAGGAGAATGGGGAGGGATGAAATGCCAAGCTGTACCGTTTGATGACAGCCAGTCCTTTATTTCAACCGCAACAGTTGAAGTCTCTATATCAAACAGTTCCGTCAGTTGACGTGCAGCACCGACGAAATTGGTTCCATTGTCACTCCACATCTCAGCAACATGTCCCCGTCTGGCGACAAAACGCTTAAAGGCTGCCAGAAATGCGTCAGCAGTCATGTCGCTAACTAGCTCCAAATGTATGGCCTTGGTTGCCATGCAGATGAATACACATATGTATCCTTTCGTGGAGCGATGTCCACGCCCTTTTGTAGCTCTAACGCTGACCGGACCAGCATAATCGACTCCAGTTCGATGAAAAGGCCGATGTGGCGTAACTCGAGCCGACGGCAACTGACCCATTCTCTGTTGGTTTGTTTGCTTTGAATGGCGCACACAGACTGCACACTTATGCACAAACTGGCGCACTAAGCCTTTGACCCCAAGTATCCAATACTTGGACCGTAAATAATGAATCATTAACTGAGGCCCTCCATGCATGGTTCGCTGATGAGCTTCATCAATCAGCAAACGCGTCAAGTGCGATTTGTGCGGCATTATAATTGGGTGCTTCGAGATTTCCGGGAGATTCGCATTGTGCAGTCGCCCACCCACAAGCAAGATGCCGCGATCGTCTAAACAAGGATTCAAAGAAGAGATCTGACTCTTCTTACTGATTTTTCCGCCAGCCTGCAAGTTACTGATTTCCTCTTGAAAATATGTCTTCTGGCATATTTTTATGCAAGTAAGTAAGGCTTCATATATTTCACTTGCCGTTAATATATTACCTAATGGTTTAGCTTTTTCTGTTTCAGATTTTTTCCAGTGTAGAACTCGTCGACAGAAGGACACCACACGGGTAAGTTTCAGTAACGAAGAGTATCGTGACAACAGTAGTTCACAGTCATTTGTATCACCGTTCGCTACTGCGTGGACCATTACCTTCACCTTCTTTTCTTCCAGGTGGGTGTCGCTTGTGGTTCCCTTACTGTACTCGATCACGTGGTTTAACAACCACTTAGGTCCCTGTTTCCAAAGAACATTTTTGACGAAGTCAGTAGGCTGCAATCCTCTGGACGCACAGTCTGCAGGATTGGTGACAAGTCATCTGGACAAAATTTAGAGCTCAAAACCGACGAAGTCACGAAGATTTTAGGTTTAGAATGGAACAAGGAGACAGATGAGTTTCGAGTTAAAGTTAATCTGTCACCACTGTCTGACTCAAAGGTGACTAAACGAATGGTTATATCAGACATTTCCAGGTTATTTGACCCTCTGGGTTGGTTAGCACCAACGATTACCAAGGCCAAAGTTTTGATACAAAAACTCTGGTTATCTGGTATTGAGTGGGACAGCCAAGTGCCTCCTGAATTGCTTAGTGAATGGCTAAGCTTCAGAGAGGATTTAATAAGGCTCGAGTCTTTCACGATTCCTCGTTGGCTGCATTGCAACGCAGATAATCAACTCCTTGAATTGCATGGGTTTTCAGATGCATCTAATTTGGCCTATGCTGCTGTGGTGTACTCTTCGAAAGTCAGTGTGCTAGTCCCCATTACTCGCGCGAGATGATGTTTTGTTGACTTTACTGCTGCTTCCCATAGCCCCCCAAAGTTAGGAGAATGGGGAGGGATGAAATGCCAAGCTGTACCGTTTGATGACAGCCAGTCCTTTATTTCAACCGCAACAGTTGAAGTCTCTATATCAAACAGTTCCGTCAGTTGACGTGCAGCACCGACGAAATTGGTTCCATTGTCACTCCACATCTCAGCAACATGTCCCCGTCTGGCGACAAAACGCTTAAAGGCTGCCAGAAATGCGTCAGCAGTCATGTCGCTAACTAGCTCCAAATGTATGGCCTTGGTTGCCATGCAGATGAATACACATATGTATCCTTTCGTGGAGCGATGTCCACGCCCTTTTGTAGCTCTAACGCTGACCGGACCAGCATAATCGACTCCAGTTCGATGAAAAGGCCGATGTGGCGTAACTCGAGCCGACGGCAACTGACCCATTCTCTGTTGGTTTGTTTGCTTTGAATGGCGCACACAGACTGCACACTTATGCACAAACTGGCGCACTAAGCCTTTGACCCCAAGTATCCAATACTTGGACCGTAAATAATGAATCATTAACTGAGGCCCTCCATGCATGGTTCGCTGATGAGCTTCATCAATCAGCAAACGCGTCAAGTGCGATTTGTGCGGCATTATAATTGGGTGCTTCGAGATTTCCGGGAGATTCGCATTGTGCAGTCGCCCACCCACAAGCAAGATGCCGCGATCGTCTAAACAAGGATTCAAAGAAGAGATCTGACTCTTCTTACTGATTTTTCCGCCAGCCTGCAAGTTACTGATTTCCTCTTGAAAATATGTCTTCTGGCATATTTTTATGCAAGTAAGTAAGGCTTCATATATTTCACTTGCCGTTAATATATTACCTAATGGTTTAGCTTTTTCTGTTTCAGATTTTTTCCAGTGTAGAACTCGTCGACAGAAGGACACCACACGGGTAAGTTTCAGTAACGAAGAGTATCGTGACAACAGTAGTTCACAGTCATTTGTATCACCGTTCGCTACTGCGTGGACCATTACCTTCACCTTCTTTTCTTCCAGGTGGGTGTCGCTTGTGGTTCCCTTACTGTACTCGATCACGTGGTTTAACAACCACTTAGGTCCCTGTTTCCAAAGAACATTTTTGACGAAGTCAGTAGGCTGCAATCCTCTGGACGCACAGTCTGCAGGATTGTCTGCACTGGAAACGTGAGCCCATTGATTTCCGTCCATAGCGGTCAGAATCTCCGAGACTCGATTGGCAACAAATGTTTTCCATCTACTGGGATGGCTGCGCAACCATGCCAATACTATTGTTGAATCTGACCACGCATGAATATGTTGCTTTGGTACATTCAAAACTTGACCTACTTCGTTTAGAAGTTTTGCGAGAAGGGTGGCTCCGCACAACTCCAGTCGCGGAATCGATACTTGTTTTATTGGGGCCACTCGAGTCTTAGATGTTACCAACTGGACGAAGACGTTGCCGTTCTTGTCTTTGACTCGAATGTACACCACAGCAGCATAGGCCAAATTAGATGCATCTGAAAACCCATGCAATTCAAGGAGTTGATTATCTGCGTTGCAATGCAGCCAACGAGGAATCGTGAAAGACTCGAGCCTTATTAAATCCTCTCTGAAGCTTAGCCATTCACTAAGCAATTCAGGAGGCACTTGGCTGTCCCACTCAATACCAGATAACCAGAGTTTTTGTATCAAAACTTTGGCCTTGGTAATCGTTGGTGCTAACCAACCCAGAGGGTCAAATAACCTGGAAATGTCTGATATAACCATTCGTTTAGTCACCTTTGAGTCAGACAGTGGTGACAGATTAACTTTAACTCGAAACTCATCTGTCTCCTTGTTCCATTCTAAACCTAAAATCTTCGTGACTTCGTCGGTTTTGAGCTCTAAATTTTGTCCAGATGACTTGTCACCAATGGTCTTCAGCAGTTCTTTGTTGTTGCTTGACCATTTCTGTAGTGGAAATCCTCCTCGGTTCAACAACTCGGTCATTTGGGTGAAGATACGCTTTCCCTCCGCAACCGAATGGCATCCTGTCATTAAATCGTCTACGTAAAAATCGGAGTGCACCCGGTGTTCGACGTCTGGGAAGGAAGCCCCGTCATCACGTGCGACCTGTTGTAACGCCCGAACAGCTAAGTAGGGGGCCGCCGACGTTCCAAAAGTGACCCGCAATAGGCGGAAATGTTGCAGTGGAGCAGACTGATTTTCCCGCCAATATATCCGCTGAAAGTCAACATCATCGTTGGCCACTTTTACTTGGCGATACATCTTAACGATATCAGCGACTACGGCTATGGGATAGCATCGCCATCTCATCACCAAATGCCTCAGTTCTGGTTGTAAAGTAGGACCGGTCATAAGGTCACTATTCAATGAGCAACCATTTGTGCCCTTACACGAAGCGTCAAACACTACACGCACCTTAGTAGTGTCCTTATCCTCACGAACCACGGCATGGTGAGGTAGGTAAACAGCATCATCCTTGTCAGTGTCGCTGCACGGTTCCATGTGACCCATCTCAATATATTCATTAATAACCTTCGCGTACTCATTCCTAAGTTGTGGATTGTTTTGTAAGCGCTTCTCTAACATCAGAAAGCGCCTTCGTGCAATTGCTCTGGAGTTGCCATACTTCGAGGCTGGATTCTCATTTTTGAATGGGAGCTTTACGATGTATCTTCCAAATTGATCTCTTTCAGTGGTGGCAGCGAATAGTTTTTCACAAGCCAGCTCTTCCTGATTCATGATTTTGCTGGGTAATACAGGTTCCGATTCCAACTCCCAGAAGCGTTTAAGTAAGGCGTCTCCATCAGCATTGCTGGTATCTATGGTAACTGTGTGGCAATCAATGTTGTTTTGGCTTACTATGTCGGGATCAGAATCGTGAATTACCCCCGACAATATCCATCCGAACCGGGTCTGTTGTGCGATGAATCGTCCACTGACACTCTGAACTAAGCCTTCCATGATAATCCGTGAGTAGACTTCTGCACCTAAAATCAGATCTATTCCACCAGGACGATGGTACGTTGAATCTGCTAACTGTAGGGATGGAAGAATTGCCATTTGAGATTTATTAATAGATACTGACTTGTTAGGTAACAACTTTGTGAGCTTTTCTAAAATATGAACCTTAACGTTTAACGAAAATGATGGTTCAACCCGCGATGTTAAACGTAAATATGCAAATGCCTTCGACTCGAGAGATCTCGAGTTTCCCACTCCAGAAACCATCACAGATTCCTTTGTTCTTTTAAGACCTAACAATTGAACCGCAGATTCTGTGATAAACGAAGCTTGAGATCCTTGATCCAGTAAGGATCTCAATACGCTAGCCGAACTGCCGATAGTTTGCGCACTTGCATTTACTAAGGCAGTAGCTAATAAAACAGTGCTACGAGCCGTCGCGACGCAACTCGTTATTACTTCAGAATCATCCGTATCTTCTCCGATTTCAATCTGTCTTGTTTGACATATTTCTGCTGACGATGTGGATGTGTCGCATGTAGCAGCAAGTACTTTCTCGGAACCAGATTTATTAATCTGTGGTGTCTTAGGGTGTAAAAGAGTGTGGTGGCGTTTTTTGCAGATGCGGCATTTCGTTGACACATGACACGAGTACACACAGTGTTCCGGACTCAAGCAGTTGAAGCACAGACGATGAGTCTGTGCAAACTGTCGCCTTGCATCAACTCCTTCATTTGAAAACTTTTTACAGCTATGTAAGTTATGTGCTTCGGAGCAGAATAAACAGGTGCTTGCCGCTGTCAGTAAGTAAGTAAGTAAGTAAGTAAAACTTTATTGTACACCAATAAAAAATTAACAATGAAAAAGAAATAACATAAAAAGAATGTACAAATGGCGGCCTTATCGCTAAAAGCAATTTCTTTCAGGCAACCTTTGAATGGACAAATAATATTGGTGAGTAATGGGTAGTTATTGGTTTAAAAATTAAGAAAAATAAAGACAAAAAACTATAAAAAGAGAGGAAAGTTTAACATTTTATTATTATGTATATTAACCTAAGTTACAAATACTCTAAATATATATTATACAAATACATACTTACATAGATACATACCATATATATTGATACACAGATACATATTGATAAAAATAAATATATAATTACAGATATATATATATTTATACATTACAATTTAGTATTATAATAAATAATATTTACAATTTAGTACTTGGATTTTTCTACAACCAAAATTGTATGAAAAAATAATAGGTATGTATTTAATATCACAACGATCACAACTTATTAAAGACCCAAATAATGTGTTTTCACCATACCCTTGAAGACCTGCAATGTCTGGGCACGCCTAATAGACACCGGCAGAGCATTCCACAGTTTCGTCGCTTGCACAGTAAAAGATTTATCATAGAAATTTGTGGAATGTGCGGGGACTGCTAATTCTAAGGACTCCGATGACCTCAGGGTTCTCGAATGTGTTTCATGGAGGAACAAGAACCGTTCTTTTAAATAGACAGGAGTACAGGGATTAAACAACACGCTGTAGAGAAGCGAGAGAATGTGAGCATTCCGGCGAAGGCGAATTGGGAGCCACTTGAGCTTACGGCGATACTCGGATATGTGATCATATTTGCGTATACCAAATATGAATCTTATACATAAATTTTGGAGGCGCTCAAGTTTATTAAGTTGCTCCTCTGTGACATCGAGATAGCTAACGTCCGCATAGTCAAGTAAAGGAAGAAGAATGGTTTGTGCAAGCGCAATTTTGGTGGCAGTAGGCAGAAAATTACTCAATCTGCGCAAGGACCCCACTGATGCAAACATTTTTCGACTTATTTCACGCATTTGGGGAACCCAGCTTAATGTGTTATCAATTAATAAACCAAGATTTTTGACACAAGTATTTATAGGTAGCGTAACGCCGTTCAATTTAATGGTAGGGAGCTGCACCCAGTCTATTTTAGCAACCATCCGGGAGCTGCCAACAATAGCGACTTGCGTTTTTGATGGGTTTACATGTAGCCCATACTGTTTACTCCATTTGCAGATTTGTGCCAAGTCTTTATTAATAATTGAGATAGCCTCGTCCAGTTCATGTACCGGAGCCTGCATGTAAATTTGAAGATCATCTGCATAGAGGTGGTAGGATGAAAGTAATGATTTAGAGATAGAATTTATAAATATGGCGAAAAATAACGGAGAAAGAACGCCACCCTGTGGTACGCCAACAGATGTGTTACTCCAAGAAGAAAAAGATTCATCATAACGTACACGCTGTCGACGACCAATCAGGTAACTTTGAAACCAATCAATTGCCTTTGGAGATATGTTAAGAGAGCGTAATACTCCCAGTAGAATATGAAAATCCACCGTGTTGAACGCGTTGCTGAAATCCAGCAACGAGAGTACAGTAAGATTTCCATTCTCCATTCCAAGTCTAATGTCGTCTGTAACATTGATCAATGCACTAACCGTGCTATGCCCCGGTCGAAAACCAGACTGGAAAGGATCAAGGAGAAGGTTTTTGTTGAGGAATGAACTTAACTGACCATGTATGAGACGTTCTAAAACTTTTGACATGAAAGGTAAAATGGATATAGGACGATACTCGGAGAAGGAAGACGGGTTACTTTTTTTGGGCAGAGGGATAATCTGGGCTTCCTTCCAGGCATTCGGAAAAATTCCAGAACTAAGAGAGAAATTTAAAATGTGACATAGCACGGGAAGGACCTCGTCTAGTATAGGCTGGATCATGTTACGACTCAAACAGTCACTGCCAACAGCATTGGAATGGATAGACATAATACACCTCCTAACATCACAAGCAGACAGTTGATTAAAAAAGAACGGAGAATATGTAGGAGTTGGAAGTGATGAAAGATATTGTAAAGTGTTTGTTTTACTAGTTTGATCCATAATGGATGCTGAAGTAAAGTGTTGATTTAGTGACTCAATGTCTATTTTATTAGAAGTATGTTCCAACTTAGACTTACCGACCCCCAGTGTTTTAAGAAATTTCCATACTTTGGATGAGTCGCCGTTTTCGACTGAGTCATGAATATATTGGCGTTGAGCTTTTCTACACACCTTGCTGCAGAGATTTCGTATAGCAATATAGTTTTCTCGGTTACTAGGAGTAGATCGCAATTTAAACTTAGTCTTCGCTGCAGCTTTCCTAGTTATCAATTTTTTAATATCAGCTGTAAGCCAGGGCGCCGGCAGATGCCGTACCCTTACCGCATGGATTGGTGCATGTTTATCATATAAACTGATGAGTTTGTTAGTAAAAGCATCAACTTTCTCGTTTATGCACTCCGCTGCAACAAGTGAACTCCAGTCAATGTTTCCCGCATCCCTCCGAAGATCATCAATGTTCATACCACCAAAATTGCGTTGCATGAGAATTTTTGATTTAGGCTTAGGAGGACGAAGTTTATAAGACAGGAAGAGAAGGTCATGGTAGGAAAATTCGTCAGCATTACATTGCCCATGCTTAGCAACGAAGTCAACTGAGGAGACAAAGATTAGGTCAATAAGAGAAGGGCGGCAATTTGGAAAATGATGCGTGGTGCTTAAGGGTAATACAGACATGTTACAGGATTCAATTATATTGAGTAATTTGGAAGAGCGGGTATCATTTTTTAACAAACAAGTGTTAAAATCACCCATGATTATGGTGTGATTATATGAAGGGACAAGGCGTTCTAGAATATTCTCAAAAGAGGAAAAGAAGTTAATGTCTTCTGAGGGACAATAGTAGACACCCAGTAACATTTTGGTAAAACCAAGTCCTATTTCTAAAAATATGTGCTCCCCAGCATTCTGTGGGGGTGGCTGTGTTGACAAATCTAAAATATGATAGGAAATTTCAGTACGTAAATAAATGGCAACACCGCCACAAGATGGATGTACGCGATCATTTCTGATTAAGTTAAAACCGGGCAGCAAGTATGGTCTCGTAGGATGTTTATCGGGTTTGAACCATGATTCAGACACAAGAATGGCATGAATATGTTTGCAGTCGAAGGTGGCTAGCATCTCAGAGATATGACCCGGAATACTTTGTGCATTCAAATGGACTACATTGAAATTCCTGGGGACATCGGAGAACCGGGACTTTAAAGTCTGTGCTAGGGAGGGTTGACTTACAATACCGTTGTTTGAGCCTATCATAATTAATAAATAAAATAATAAAAATATATATAAATAAAAATAATATTCAAACGTATGTAGGTATAAAGAATATATACAATATTATAAAAATATATTTTAAAAATCTCTTAAAAGCTTTATCTGCTATCTCTTTACTGATATTTGTCCAATCACCAGTTGTGTTAGCAGTACACAATTTGATTAACAATAAGTATCCACAATAATAAATAGTATTTTTATTTTTACGTCCAGGTCGATATATAAAATAGAGAAAAAGCCTAATAAATAAACACGTCATGTATGTAACTTACTACATTCCATTAAATTTGAACGCAGCACTTGCGGAGGCTATTGTCACATAGTTGTATTGTAATGTCAATGTCACATCACTGACAGACAGTCTGTTGCCGAATAGTGAGATACGTGAAAAAAGTATGTACTTCGTAAAAAATTCCTCCAACCATTTTTGTGATACTATTTTATAAATTTCTACGAGAAAGTTAATTATATAAACCTTAAAAACAAGTACAATACAAATATATATTAGATAATTCGAGCAATGTCAAAGAAAATGAGAGAGAATAGAGGAAAAACTAGATGACAGTACCTGGACGCATTCCACAACAAAAACAATAACTAGCAAGCCGCTCACTACTTCTTAGTATTCCCAGCACGTCGGGATTTTCCAGCAACTCTAGCAGATGGAGCGGGGCCAAGCGATTCCCAATTTAGCTTGTTCAGATCACCCATTGAAGCCACACGATGTCGTTCACCAGCAGGGTCAACAACCAAGACGTGACCCCCCTGTGTCCAGCATTTCGATACTCCGAAACGCTCCCGCGCAGCCATGAATACCTCATGCCTAGCTCGTGTGATGAACTCAGAGAGTGTAATACCAGAACCTTTAAACTTGGTTTTGGTAAACCAAATTCTGTCACGGACGGCAACAAGTTCCAGTTTCACCAGTATGGGTCTAGGCTTGTTACCTGAGGTCCGTCCAAGCCTGTGACTTCTCCTGATGTCATCAACAGTGAAGTTGTCTAGCTGGAGGTGATCGGTGATAACCTTCTCAACAACCCTGGATGTCTCTTCAGTCTTCTCCTCGGGGACCCCATGCAGCAACAACATCTTACGCCTGCTTCGCATCTCCTTGTTCTCCACCTCATGTGCCAATATTTCAATTTGTGACCGAAAAACCGTTAAGGTATTGACCACAAATGTCTTGAAGATAGCAAAGTCTGAAGCTAGGTTTGCCAAATTCGGTGCGCTGGTTTTTGTGTTCTTTTGAAGCTCCGTTTCAAAACTGGCTAATCGCTCCTCCAATCCAGCCATTGTAGAAGTGAAAGATTGTTTCATAGCTTCCATGTCGAAAAACTTGTTAGCCAGTGGTAAACTTGCGATAATCTTGTGATAAAGGATTTTTGAGAGGAGATAACACTTACTGGTATGTGGCTTTATGTTTGCATAAAAACTTATGTACTTTAACTGTTTAAAAATAGATTTTTATATTATTTATCAATTAAATTAATGAGAACTAAAAAAAACTGTGTTACTTGTACAACTACCCACTTGTTATGCTGTCATCGCTCCGTGTGATGATTTTGATGTGCCGGGTGTAACTGGTTGAAGCTTCTCGGTTATTTTATACTCCAAGGACCTAAACCTGATATCCAAGAAACTCTCTAACTGTTTGTACTTAGGTAGATCTTCGCGAGACTCGCACATTTTGGCTTCCCACTTGGCTCGGGATTCAGGGTCCAATTTCTGACTGATGACGTAAATGAGAATCAAATCCCATGAGCCAACATCAACCCCTATATTCCCCAGGGATTGTAGGCACTCACTAGTTGTGTCCAACAAATGGCGAATAGCTGTTGCAGATTCTTGGGTCACGGGCCTCTGATTCATTAGCCGTCTAATGATAGAATTCGCCAAAGATCTCTTATTATCATACCTTGCCACAAGCCTATCCCAGCAGATTTTATAATTATTTGCTGTTACCGCTATCGATTTAACGAGAGTTTCCGCCTCTCCAATAAGAGAACTTTTCAAATAATGAAACTTTTGCACGTCATCAAGAACCCCATTGCCATGGATAAGTGATAAGAACAAGTCCTTGTAATGAGCCCATTCGGAGTACTTGCCTGAGAACTTTGGCAAAACTATTTCAGGTAATTTTACAAAACAATTCCTTTTAGGTTCATTGCTAACACTAACCGAATGTGGTTTAAATTTTAACAAAGTTTCTTTTAAGACAGACTTATAGACCATAAAGTCCTCTTCAGTTTTATCGTAAGTGTTATTAACATAATATTCCGACCTCTGTAACTCGGATCGTTCCATTTCACCTACAAGTTTATGATGTGTATTTACAAAAAGATTCCATTGCGCTTCTAAATTCTCTAACCTTGTTTCGACATAAGATACAGTCACACGATCCTTTGGCGACTTTTTAAAATTACTTAGACCTCTAGAGATCTTCTCAGCAAGATCTTGTTGCGATTTTAGGTTCATTTTATCACACACAATATAAAAAGACACAAAACAAATAAAATATAAAGGATATGAAGTCACAAATTTCAGTACAAGAAGCAATCATATAAGGTAACACAGTTTTTCTAAGTTTATGTAAACAACGTTTTATTTTCTAAGTCCAGTTTCAAATTTACAAAATTTCTCTAAGTGTTTGAGCTTTGTAGCACTGCCAAAAAATCGGGCATAGGTTCCCCGTAGGAACGTTTTTGGCTAAACTATTCTAAGTTGATGCTACACTTTAATTATTTCCGAGATCTAAACACTGTTCATGCACTATCTTTAAACTTCACAAATTTTTTTCAAAGTTAATTTTCTCTAACAAATAAGGTCGAAAATGTACTTACAATTTTTGTTCACTCACTGTCACACTTGACGTTTACCGTTGATAGCAGCTGTCAGATCTCATCTGTCTCTTTGACAGACGACGTCTTCCACGATGATGTTGACAGATGTCACCCCTGCTTTCGCTGCTATGGATGTCGTTGTTTGACAGGAGCTGTCAATCGATGTCTGACACGATGTGGTAGCTGTTGCCCTCACGAAGTCTGCTGGATTCGAGGAACTTCACTCCTCACTCCGAAGCTTACCCGTGCAATGGTCTTCTTGATTCACCAGCGGAAGGTCCTCCTTGACCTTCGCTTTGGTAAAACTTCCGAGCCTGTCTCTTAATGACAGGCGGAAACGCTGGCTGAGTACCGATCCACTACCCTTGCCTAGCGTGACTACAGACACTAGTCTACAGTCCACTTCTGGCCTTTATTCGGCTGAAGGACCATGAACAAATGTCCCAAAATAACTACTGAGGTACTCTTAGTTCACTAATGAAACAACAATAGTACAGTAGTAAGGTTGTATATTATACCAAAAACATGTAAAGACTATGTACAATACACACAACAATAACGTTATCGCGATTCAGACAAACATGCAAAGTCTATACACGATACATACAACAAAAACGTTATCGCGATTCAGAATCTACTAACGCCCTCTAGTTATAAAATATGAACATTTCGTGTGACAGCCTAAACAAAGCTGGTGGTACCTCAGGAGGATCGCTTGCCCCTGCTCTCTAAGTACCACGATGACACACTTAGTGCCCATGGTGGCATTTGGAAGACGCTTAAAAGGTTAGCCCTTAATTATTACTGGCCTAAAATGTACGAGGACGTTAAAGCATATGTCGGGTATTGTGAAATCTGTAAGCAGTACAAACCCGTAAACACGTCTCGTCCCGGCCTAACGGGTAGCCCGAAGCGGGTGTCGAAGCCATTCGAAGCTATCTCTGTTGATCTGCTTGGTCCCTTTCCCACTTCGAGCAATAGAAACGTACACCTGATCGTGGTCTCCGACTATTTTAGCAAATACGTCATGTTGTGCCCTGTTCGGGTTGCCACAGGTGCTGTGGTCGCGAGATTCATAGAGAAGAGTGTGTTTCTCGAACACGGAGTCTGTAAGACTATTTACATGGATAATGGCCCTCAGTTTGTTAGTAAGCTTAAGGATTTGTTAGCTAAATATAATGTACCAAATGTATATTATAACCCTAGGTACCATGCCCAAACTAATCAGACGGAACGAGCTATTCGTGATGTTGTTCAAGCGATCTCATGCTATGTTAAGTCACAACACAAGACATGGGATTCGTTCTTGGTTGAGATACAGTGCGCTTTAAACACTGCAGTTAACGAAGCAGCTCGTTTCACCCCTTACTTCTTGGTACATGGTAGGGAATTTATTGGAGATGAAGTGTTATACAGGCAGACAGACATTGCGTGCCACCCTACTTCAGTCTCTGTAGACGATCCATCAGCCTTCGGTGTCAAGCTGAGAGAAATACAACGCATTTACGACCAGGTGAGGAAACATTTGAACGTTGCCCACCAGCGTAATGAAAAGTATTACAACCTCAGAAAAAGGCATGTGGAGCTGAAAGTGGGACAGATAGTTTACAAACGCACGTTCTACCTGTCAAACAAGGCCAAGAACTTCACTTCTAAGCTAGCCCCTAAGTTCCTTAAATGTGTGGTGACTGCTAAACGATCCCCTTTAGTATATAGGCTGTCAGATCTGGACGGTAAGGATCTTGGGGAGTACCATATCAAGGACATCCTGAAGTATCAGGAGGAGCCGTCTCCAATACCTAACGTCAGCAATGCTGTAACTACATAGCACTGTTTCTCTAGTTTATTAAACCAGTGCTAAGTGATCATTATGTATTATTTATTATTTTCTTGTGGGGGACGCCGGCTGTACCGAGCGGACGATCCATCCGCCTTTTTTGCTGTCCATTTCGTCCAATTCCCCAGTCTCATCTCTGGGATTCACGGCGCCCCTTCAAATCTTCTGGTATCCTTGCAGAATCGGACAATTTGATCCACCTTCAAATGTTCCAGATCCTCTAGATTTAGTCTGTCCGTGCCTCCGTAGTCTCCCATCTGCTTAGTGAGTACATGGGACACTCGGCCAGTAGGTGGAAACTGGTCTCTTCCTCTTCCATGCACTCTGGGCATATGGGGTCATCTTTCACTCCTATCACTGTCAGGTGCCTGTTCAGGCGACAGTGCCCTGTGATTATCTCTATAACTAGCCTCATGTTTGCTCTGGTCAGTTTGACCGGTTGGATAGTTCTTTTCGCATCCAAGCCTTTGATGAAGATCTTCGACTGTCTCATTCCAGTCGACGATCTCCATCTGCGGTTGGTTTCTACCGTTATGCTCCTGCTGATTACTCCCGTGGTGATTTTGTGAGCAATGAGAAGCCCAGGCTCAGGTCCCACCAAGCTTTCTTCCGCTCCCATTCGGGCTAAGTTGTCTGCTGTTTCGTTTCCTGGGACTCCTGCGTGTCCGGGTACCCAGGCTAAACTTATTTGGGTTCTTTCCGCCAGCTTGTCAAGTGACTCCCTGCACTCTTTGACAAAGGCTGACGTTATTTCTTCCTTATTCAGTGCTTTTAAGGCTGCTTGGCTGTCGCTGTATATCGTTGCCTTTCTGCTATTAGTGTGGCGGGAGACCATTTGCGCGCACTCCGTGATGGCGCAGATTTCCGCCTGAAAGACACTAGCGAACTTGTCTAGACTTATATATCTACTAGTCTCAGATCCGTTTTCGTGCCTGATGTGCACTCCGGATCCGGATTGCTTTATCGACTCCATTCTAGAGCCGTCTGTGTAGCAGATAGTGCCATTACTATCGTCTATCTGCCAATTCTCCCTTGTCCCTATGTGTATCCTCCGTGAGATCCTCTCTTTGCTGATGAGGTCGTTATTGATGAGAATCATTGACATCTTTTCTTCATATGGTTTGCTGATTTTTGCATGGCCTCCGTCTGCTAAGGTCGCCCTCCATAGGCCCACGCTTTTTAGCTTAAACCACTGTTCGACTGCTCTCTTTTTTATCTCTAGATCTAGGGGGTGGAGCCCCAGAATGATCTCTAGCGCGGCTGTTGGTGTGGTTCTCATCGCGCCCGTGGTCATCAGGGCCGTCAGCATCTGTACCTTGTCAAGTTCTGTTTGATTTGTCTTGTTGATGGCTTTGTGCCACCATACTATGGCTCCATGTAGGATTCTTGTTAGGAATATGGATTTGTTTATCCATATTACTGTCGCAGGTCTTATTCCCAACGTTTTTCCTATTGCACTCTTGCACTGCATTAATGCCATTTTGGCTCTTAAGCATTTGTACTCAATGTGCTTCCTAAAGGTTAGTTTGCTGTCCAGGGTGACTCCCAGGTATTTTATTTCGCTGACCACTTCCAGTACCTGGTTATTCAGTCTCACTGGATCAGCGCTGCCAATCTTTCTTTTGTTAGTGAACAGCACTACTTTAGTCTTGTCAGGGTTTAGATTGAGCCCTTTACTTTTACACCATGCCAGGGCTACATTCAAGCCTCTGTTCATGATGTCACTTACAACGCTTAACACTGGACCTGTGACTAGGATCACTCCGTCATCGGAATATGCTTGTGCGTATATGTGTAATCTGTTGAGTTTGCTAATTAGCTCATCTATTAGCCGGCACCATAATAGCGGTGATAAACATCCCCCTTGTGGGAATCCTCTGCTTGCCTTCACTTTAAGCGTGACGCCTGCCATGTCTGCCAGTATCAGTCGGTGTCTCAGCATGTGTTTGACCCATTCTGATATGTCCTTATCTATTCCCTCGTGATTTAGGGTTGTCTCTATTGATTCTGGGGTAGCCATATCAAAGGCACCTTCGACATCAAAGAAGCATCCTAGCGCATATTGTCTGGCGTTTATCGATCTCTGCACCCTATTAACTAAGTTGTGGAGGGCGGTGTCCGTTGATCTGCCCTGCCCGTTGATTTCCGCTCTTGTCTATTTGTTCTCTAATCAGGCGATCTAGTATTTTCTCCAGAGTCTTAAGCAAGTGATCATTATGTAAGACTATTTTAATCTTTTGTTTGTATTTCTATGTGTATACGTGACTTCAAATTGACACGTTGTAATTTTTTCTATGCACCGCACCGAGCGTTTTTCTCTCATTCGCTCCACAGTACTCTACAATATCCTGAGAGCTTGGGTAGTGTTAGGGTATCGTCACCGAGTAAAGGGAGCATTCGTTTTCTATGAAGGGCATTAGACTCTAGTTACTTAGCCTATCCGGTACACGAGTCAGTGTCTAGTTAGGTGTATAGGAGGATCTTTCTGTGTCGTGTCGTATCCGCAGGAAATACTATTAAGGGGGGGGGGGGGGGTTGTAGCATTTGTTTTCTGTAGGGGCAGCAATGCAGCAGTGTGTTTAACAATGATCATTGAGCGTGAAATTTCAGCCAGATCCATTCAGTCGTCAGAGCGTGATTGAGTAACAAACATCCAAACTTCTTTTTTTTTTATTGTGAGGGAAAATCCTCGTAGGATGCTATGCCGGACTCTTACCGACTAAAAAACCTTACGTAACGCCCAACAGCCTATGGTTGAGAGCCCCGGGTAAGCCCTCAGGAGGGATGTCCCGTGACTCCCAACAGACCTACGGCCGCCACTGCGGCCTCGCCCAGGGGGAGGTTCGGGTGCAATCCCGCGTCTATGGGGGGTTTCGGGTGTGACCCCGCTTCTAAGGGGGGGCGTGCGTGAGTTGCTCACGTCACGCTGCCGTCATGGGCCTGCTTCTGTAAGGATGGTGAGCGGCCCTCTCACCGTCCTCAGACCCCCGGTCATGGAGGCCGATAGTCCTCGGCGAAGACACGTCGGCGGCGCCCAGGGCGCCGACTGCGGAACTCGGGTGGGAGAGTTCTCTCCCGCACCCGGCCCGCCGCCTCCTTCGCGAGCATGACCTGCTCACAGAAAGAGGCGGCGCAGTCCCACTTACTCCCGCTGGAGAGCATGGCTCGCACCATGGCCTCGAGCGAGAGAGTGTCCACGTCCAGACCCACTACGAGGACCTGGCGCTGTTGTGCCCACGCCGTGCACTCCACCAGAGTGTGGAGCGCCGTGTCATCGCTGCGGTCCTCGCAGTGCTGACACTCGGCCGTGGTTTACCGGTGTTTCCGCCACAGATACCTACCGAAGCTATCGTGCCCGGCAAGCATCTGTGTCAACTGGTGGGAGAGAGCACCGTGTCTTCTCTCCAGCCACTCGTCCATGACCGGTCTGACGGCCGCGATTGTGGCGAATCCCCCTTTGGTTGCTCAAGTCGCACCAACCATGTCTCCACGGTTTCCTGGTGGAGCAGGGTTCGCTGGGCCTCGATTTCTCGAGACGCAAGCCTTTGGCCCCGCTCCAGCGCCTCCTTGCGCCATCTGAACAGCGACGCAAGGGCTCTCGCTTCCAGGTCCCATGGAGGGGTCCCGGCTAGGGGACATGCCGCCTCACCGGAGATCGTGCGGTATCCTCTTATCACTCTGACGGCCATCAATCTCTGCGGGCTCAGCAGTCTAGCCACATTGCTGGCCGTCAGGGTCTCCGCCCATACGGGAGCTCCGTATAGGGCCATGCTTCGCACGATCCCCAGGTACAGTCTCCTGTGGGGAGCGTTGGGTCCCCTGATGTTGGGCATCAGCCGCGCCAGTCCGGCTAACATCCAAACATCTTCACAAACTTTCACATTTATAATATTAGTAGGATATATTATATCTATGGTGATTTGTTGAACCTAACGCAACCAGATATTGCTGGAAAAACAGGTTTTCAGATAGGATTCTAGACTATTCCACGTGAGAGGGGATATAAAGCCCTGCTTGGAAGTGCCAATTGTCTTTAGGATGTTCTCAGCACCTGTAAAGTATTGACATAACTTGGAGGTTATCTAGATGAAGTGAAGAATTTCACTCAGGCTCTGTACAAACCTTAGGATTTGCTGAGGAACTTAGCCTAGGTTCTACCTTCCTCATTAAGAATAAGTTTCTGTGCTAACTTATACCCAGGAAACTGGTGAGTTTTGCTTTATTTATTTATTTTTATTTATTCGTTTATGCACACACAATAAATGTAAAAAAAAAACACAGTAAAAGAAACTTTGGTACAATGGTACTGCTTATTTCTAGAAGAAATATCTGCCAGCAGACCGGCGAGAGGAAAACATGAAAATATAAGGAAACAAAGAAAAGAAGTGTGTAAATAAAAGAGAGGGATAGAATTATATTAACACACATGATACAACAGCAAATAAGTAAATACTATTACTAACTAAGATATTTAATACTTATGATAAATATACATATTAATATATAAATAGATATATATATTATACATATATACTCCTTACATACATACATACATACTACGTATAGATTTTACTTTAACAAAATGCACATACAGGTAAATAACACATATAAATGACTAGGTTTAAAGACTAGAGAGATAGTGTTTACGGACTTTTCTTTTGAAAGTTACAACAGTTTTACTGTCTCTGACATCAGGCGGAAGCGCGTTCCACAATCTAACCGCATGCACTGTGAAGGAATAAGTATAGAAGTCGCTTTTGTGCCTAGGAAGATTGAGATTCGAACGTAAGTGAGACCGACAAAGAGCACCAGGAGAGCGAACGAAAGAAAACCGCTCCCTCAGATAGGAAGGAGAAGATGGGTTGTAAAGAATGTTATAAAGGAGGCAGAGGATTCGAGTGTTTCGGCGAAGGCGAATTGGGAGCCACTTGAGTTCTTTGCGAAAATGAGAAACATGATCATACTTTCTAAGATTGAATATAAAGCGAATACATAAATTTTGCAACCGCTCAAGTTTATCTAGGAGCTCCTCTGTGGCGTCCAAATAGCAAGCGTCGGCGTAGTCAATAATGGGCTGAATCAGAGTTTGAGCAAGATTGATTTTTGTTCCCAATGGTAAGAAGCTCTGGAGGCATTTCAAAGAATGGAAGGAAAAATGTACCTTCTTGCTGACATCATTAATGTGGGTACCCCAGGATAGAGTGGTATCCATAATAACCCCCAGATTTCTAACTGAGTCCGTGTAAGGTATCTGACTACCAGCCAATAGCACAGGACTCAGCCCAGACGCGGGGAGAATGCTACGTTGATATCTGCTGCCAATAATGATAGCTTGTGACTTCCTAGGGTTAATGAGCAGTCCCACCGAATTGGCCCATTCGCTTAGTCTGTCCAAGTCTCCGTTTATTGATGATACCCCAAGAAGAGCATCATTGGCCGCAAAATGACGATACAACTGCAGGTCGTCAGCATAGAGATGGAAGTTATTGGAAATAAGACTCGTAGCAGAGTTGATAAAGACAGAAAATAAAAGAGGAGACAGAACGCCACCCTGAGGTACGCCCGCAGAAAGCCCGCACCAATCCGAGGATGTCTGACCAATACGAACACTCTGCGAGCGGCCCCGAAGGTAAGAGTCAAACCAGGTTATAGTAGAAGAGGAGAAATTTTTAGACCTCAGTGTACCAAGTAGTATATCAAAGTCAACAGAGTTGAAAGCACTACTGAAGTCGAGTAAAACTAAGAGGGTTAATTCTTTCCGCTCCATCGCCCAGCGGATGTCATCTGTTACTTTAACAAGAGCAGTAACAGTGCTATGCCCAGTTCGAAATCCCGATTGGTAGGGACTCAGGAAGTTTGAAGATGTTAAGAAAACAGAAAGCTGACGATGGACAATATGCTCAAGAACTTTGGAGAGGAATGGGAGAATTGAAATTGGTCGGTAATCAGACAAAGAGCACGGACTAGATATTTTAGGCAAAGGTACAACGTAAGCTGACTTCCAGGCGTCAGGAAAGGAGCCAGAGGATAGTGAAAAATTGAAAATATGAGTGATGACAGGAAGTATGATAGGGAGAATAGGTAGGATCATCCTTGAGCAAATTCCGTCATTGCCAGAAGCTGATGAAGAAATAGACATAAGAGATCTCTTAACGTCGGTTTTGGACACCGTACTAAACTGAAAGGGAGAAGTCTGTGGCACAGGCTCCCCTAAAAATCTTTGTAAGGTGTCATGTTTCACATTAGCATCCAAGGAGATAGGTGACCGTGAAAAGTGTTTGTTGAGTGCGTTGACGTCGACATCCTTGGAGTTTGAAACTGGAGATTTGCCTATGCCAACAGACCTTAGAAATCTCCAGGCATCTGCAGAACTCCGACCGCTAAGAGAATCAAAGAAGTGGCGTCTCCTCGCATCTCTACACATTCGACTGCAGCGATTCCGTAGCGACTTAAATGTGACCAGATTTTGCTCCGAAGGGCAGTTCCTGTATCGCCTTTTGGCTTTATCTCTACGCGCCATAAGGGTTTTTATAGTTGAATTCAGCCAAGGAGCCGGATAGTGTTTAATGTGGACACGTTTGACGGGGGCATGCCGGTCGAACAACTCAGTAACCCTAGAATTGAAAATCTTAACCATGTCGTTAATATTAGTGGAGTCGAACACCCACGACCAGTCGACAGAGTCAGCATCCCTTTGTAATGCCTCCAGGTTCATACCCCTGAAATTGCGAAGGAAACAGACTTGCGGCTTACGCTTAGGAGGGCGAACGCGATAAGAAAGATAAAGTAAATCATGATAGGAGAAACAAGCGTTTAATTGGCCATGTGTGCAGACATCGTTAAGAGAGGAAACTATAATTAGATCAAGTAATGAAGGATTGCAATCAGGGGCATGGTGGGTTGAAGAAAGAGGCAAGGCATGTAGATTATAGGCCGACAACAGAGATAGCAATTTGCGAGAGCGGGAATCATCTTTTAACAGGCAGGTGTTGAAGTCACCCATTATGACTACGTGACTATAGGATGGGGTGAAAGTATGTAGAAGGTTATCAAAGGAGTTGAAGTAATCGATATGTAAGTTAGGGCTGTAGAAAACACCAAGCAAAAGTTTTGTATGAAGTAGAGAAATTTCTAGAAAAAGGTGTTCAGCTGATTCGGTGTAAGCAGAAGGAGATTCACTAACAACCTTATAGGGGATGTTAGCACGCAGGTAGATTCCTACACCGCCACAGCGTATTCCTGTCCTATCGTTACGTATTAAGACGTATCCTGGGAGTGAGCATTGAGTTGACAGTATAGATGGCTTTAAAAAAGTTTCAGAAATCAGGATAGCATCAAGAGAGGAGTTGCTAAAGGACGCCAGAAGGTCGGAGTAATGGCCGTTAACACTCTGAGCATTAATATGCACTAGGTTGAGATTTTTAGGATAATTAGCAGTGAAAGAGGAGAGATGATCGTGCAGGGTAAGAGAAGCAGGACAATCATGAACCGCACCACGGGAACTATCAGAGACAGAAGAACAAGAGAAAAAACTGCAATTTAAGTCACAGAGGTCATCCGTATTCTGCATTGTCCAGAAAATAAATGAATAAATATAGGTATTAATAAATATATATAATAATAACAATAATTAAAATTGTTTTAAGAGGGTAACAAAATGTCTTATGTCCCACCACCTCGCTAGTATAGTGGCAGAAATTTAGACAAAACAAACGTCACCTGTGAAAGTGAATGCACAAAAAAAAAAAAAAAAACAGGATTCGACAAAGTAGACTTTCAAGAAAAAGCAGAAAAGAAAAAAAAAAACTTAAGATACAACACTAAACTCACGCGCAATCCGGCCACAAAATAATAAAATAAAACCGTATGTCCACCATAGGCTAAAAATTTTGCGCAGTACATACACCAACAACCAAAAAATAAAAATAAAATAACCATTCATACATCTTGGCAAAAAGAGTAGAAAATAGTGACGCACCGAAGTGGTATAGTGATATGGCACGCTGACATAGTGTAACCGGCATACAAAATAGAAAATAATAATATTCCCGTTTCTAGACTTATTCGCCATGATGCAATTTAACAATTCGGACGGATGTGTGTGACCGGCATTAACCGAAATGTCACAATGTCAATGTCACATGGTGATACTGATACGTCAAACTATTACAAATACAAATGTACATACTCTGTGTCTGTGATTACAATGGTGAAACCGTGAAAGTGAAATTAAAAATGAAAGTAAACAAACATTCAATTGCGAAGGAAGAATCACGCGCTTATCGAAAGCTATTTAGCTTATTTTCCATTTGTTTATGCGTAAATAACACATGACAACCAGTACATACAAGTTACGAAAACTTTCCGGATGCGTGGAGCTATTTATTAGGTGACGAATAATATTAAAAGAACCGGAACGTGATTAAATTCGTCGACGACTAGACTTGCCTGCTCTCACAGGCCTCGGCACCCCGGCGGTCCCCGAAGATGCCACAACAGCAGGCTGCGCCAAATTGTCAGCCACGGCAACTGGGCTAGGATACTGGCGTATCAGTGTGTCGAGCTCAGCCTTAGTTTCAATCTTTCTACGATTTTTTCTGGAGTCAGAACGATTATCCTGCCCTCTGAAGACCAGCAACTCCTCACGCCAAAATGCTGTCTAGCAGTTGTGAAAACACGATGTCGCGCCTTAGTCAGGAACTCCGAAACAGTTGTTGGTGTACCCTTGAGAACCACTTTGCTGTCCCAGACCAAGTGACGTTGTTGCACACCATGAAACCTGACAAGAACTGGACGAGTCTTCCCTCGTGCACCACCCAGTCTATGGCATATGTTGAGGTGCTCAAGACCAACTTCGGGTATCTTCATATCGGTTGCAATAATCTGGTGTATGGTTTCATGTAGATTCTCATTAGGACTCTCTGGGATGCCATGGAACAACAGGACCTTCCGTCTCATCGCTGTTTCATGCCGGTCCAACCCCTGGGTGAGAAGCTCAATTTGCGATTTGAAGGAGGATAATGCTTGCCATACAAATTTCTTGAAATTACCAAAATCTGCAGTCAAACTCACAATGTCAGGTGATGTTGCAGCAACTCCAGATGAGACCTTTGTTAGCTTCTCATCGTAATCCACCATCCTTGCAGCAAAAAACTTCTCTAGTTCCTCCAAACCATTGGCAAGCTTTAGGTCCATTTTAGATGTGTGAATTCCACGAACCGGTTAAATTAAATAGAGCAAATTTCACTGAATAGCGAGCACAGGTGAGTTTTAAGCACAATTACTTTGCATAAATATAGTAAATACTGATATATATAATTAATTTAAATAAAAATACAAGAGCTTAAAAATTTGCGTGTTTATGTTGCAACTACCCACCTACATGTGTGTTTATTATTTGCAAAGCGGTTCGAACTTCGTCAGTCACGCTATCAGTAACTTAATTAGTCGTTTCTCTCTCATGAACAGGGTTCTTAGTTGGGTTAAGAGTGACCGGTTGTGGAAGTTTGGTGCCACAACCACAAGTACGCGGACTGCACGTGGTACGAAGGCGTGGTAGAGTAGACTGCACAACAACATCCGGAGTCGCTCTTAGCGCACACCGCAGGCCAGTACCCGTTACATTAACACCTCGCTAAGTAATAGCCTAAGCAATTAGTAACATGTACCTATATGTAGACCGCCTGCGTAACATTAGTGCAGTAATCAGTACTATTCTTGTGTATTTCTGTGATATGTGTGTCTATTAGTGAATAACTTTTCTCTGTCTCTGTAGTGTTCTGTGTACTAGATAAATATATATGTGTGTGTCTATCTGGCTGTTTTCGTCAGAGCCCTGGTCTACCCTTGCACACACACTCGAAACTCTGTAGTAAGGCGCGCTGGGAAAGAGTTCTCTGCATAGCTTCTTCGCGCTAGTTGGTGAGTAACATACTAAGCAATAAAGTGGTTATACTGTGAACATACAAAAGGAGATGTAATCGATGGTGACGAATAAGTAGATCTCTAAATTTATGTTCATGTGAGATTATAAATAAAATAAAATAAATATTCACAGACATTTCACACAACGCTATCTGATCCCAAAGTAAGCTAGGAATAACCTGCTTGTGTTATGGGTATCAGACCTCGGATATTAATACTTATATACTTTTAAATACATACTTATTATACATAGAAACACCCAGACTCTTGAGACAAACATTTATGGGTCACACAAATATTTGTCTCCGGTGGGAATCGAACCCACGACCTCCAGCGCCGCAGGCGGTATCACTACCGACCGCGCCACAGAGGCAGTCAAAAGATTAGCGGACTGTATCTATATGAGAATTTAAGCTAAATATTCAAAAGACTACAATTCACACTAAATAAATCGTCCACTTGAGGTGGACTAGAGGCACAATCCGATCCGAAACAAGTCTACGAAAAGCGGCCAAATCACAACACAAAATAATTTATTTCTAAGAGTAGCTCGCGTGTCGCCGCCATAGCTAACTAGTACCATCTTCGAACGTTCAGTTCGAGCAATGCACTTCAAAAGATCATAAGACGCAATCTATTGCCATCTAACTTTGAAGGGAGTGCGGAAGGGAGATTGGTATGGGAAGTGTGAATTAGTGCTGTAAGAATATTTTGTTAAGTTTTATTATTAGTTACTTTATTCTATTGTAATGTAATTTTGTTGAATACGTGTACAATGCGTGGATGTCTTCACGAAATTGTGTACTCACACATGAACCCAGACATTGACAAGAGTTATTCTTTGGTTATTAGATTGTGTATACATAATATATTAAATTTATATTCATATTCAGGAATATTTTGTTTACTTCATTACTAGTTATTTTATTCTATTGTAATATAATTTTATTCATTACGTGTGCATTTAGTAGAAATTTTCACAAAATAGTGTACCTACTCACTCAGGAACCCTGACATAAACAAGGGTTATTGTTTAGTTGATAAGATGAATGCTCGTTCGGTTTTGTCGGCCTTTTTGTATCGGAATATCACACTATTAATAACTGCCAAACTCGAGATTGATCGGAAATTGTTTCATTGGCGGTATTATAAATTAGATTGCCCCTGCACAGTGCACTTCTTGTTCACTTTTTATTATGTTTGTTGTTGCCTAAAGTTGTTTGTCTGCCATATTGGACGGCGTCGCTCTTTGACAGTTGCCGCCGCCTCCGCGGTCTGTTGTCGATGGCTACGCTATGGTCGTCACAGATTACAAATAGATAGAGTATAAAATACAGAGACCGAGCGGTTCTGGGCGGTCGGCGTTTGGCAGAGAGTGCGTTCTGATTTGTGGTATACTACTTGCCATAGTGGAAAATTTTATAAATGTTAGTACTGTAGTGTTAGTAATTTAATAAATGTTAGTAATGTGGTTAAGACAATTGAGTTCACATTTTATTATTTCTGTTTTATTTTTGTTTTTACTTTGTATTTTTTGTAAGGTTTTAAATTAGTAAATTACCTACATATCCCGTAATGCACTGTCCTGGGAGCCAGTTAAAAACCAGCGCCGGGTACTTGTACCCGGCATTATGCTGAACTGGCTCCTATTTTGGTGCAAAGACGGGTTACTTTTAATTATTGTTTATGTTTAAAGTTTTTGTTTTTTATGTCAGTGTTGTTGCACTAAAATAAAGAGATTTTTCTTTCTTTTTCTTTCTTCTAAATCAATAAAATCACTCGCTACACAACCACTATTGAGCGGGAAAATACAAATCCTATAGGCGCAACAAGTTAGGGTTACGTACCCTTAGGGTAAAAACGGGACCCTATTCATGAGACTTCGTCGTCCGCCTGTCTGTCTGTCTGTCTGTCCGTCACGAGGCTGTAACTCAAGACCTGTGATAGCTAGAGAGCTGAAATTTTCACAGATGATGAATTCTGTCATCGCTATAACAACAAATACTAAAATTAGAAAAAGAGGGGGGATGAAGGGGGCTCCCATACATTAAACGTGCTATTTAGCCGTTTTTTGGTGCAGAAGCCTCCCTGCGCTATCATCCGACTCGCACATGGCTGGTTTTTATTACTGATATAATATTAATTCAATGTTGTTTAGTATTTTGCATAATTCTATCTTTGTCAGTCTCAATCTGGAAACCTCGCCGGAGAATAATGGTATCAACGATTGGACCTAAAGTTATGGAGAGTTTTACAAATGTGTTTGTGAAACATAGTCAAAATCTTGTTAAAATCCTAGCGCGATGCAGTACTGGCAAGAAAATCGACGTGTTCCCTTTCTTAGCTGCTTATTCATTGGATTCAATTATTGGTAAGTAAGCACAAGATTTTTTGTTGGTTGTACCCATTCAGCATAATAATTACACTATTGTGTCTATGCTTGGTTAAAACATTAATTATTAAATTAATATTAATGTAGGTAATAAATATAAATGTAAAATGTTCTTAACAAAAATATATTATCTCTACTATTATTAAATTGTAAAAATAGCTGTGACGGTATAATTATTCAAGATGAATTTGAAAAAATAACTGTAATCGACTAGTTTAGGACTGAGTCCAAATATACAAGCTGTTGATTTGGTCGTGCACAAGCCTCCTTCAGTGCGTAGTGTACTATAGGTATTATCGATTGCAAGCAACACAAACATACGTAGATAACAAAACCCCAAAAATCCTGTTTTTAGTGAAATATGATTTACGAAGAAAAAATCTTCAACCGTGTATTTAATGTTTACGTCGCCGAGCCAACGCTAAAGCGCAAGTCACACTGCCAGCGGGCGGGTGAGCGAGCTAGGCACACTGCGAGCTGCCGAATAACCTACGTGGCTGATGCGAGCGAAGCTACTCGTTTTCGTCGTTAGGCGCGCCCGCTTCGCTAGCTTAACTACCGTCCTCCCCGTTTCGGGTACTCAGACTAGTCGTCGCTTGTCATTCGAATAGCAGTGTCCACGTGTCTAGTCTCATCCGCACTACCCGGTTCGCCCTTCCGTATGTAGTTTTTGGTGTATACCCCATAGTTTAGCTCGGCAATGTCGCGTAGTTTGCAAAACTTCAATATCTCACTTCACCCGCCCGCCTAGCTCGCTCGCCCGCCCGCTGGCGGTGTGGCCTGGGCTTAAAGCTAGACAATAGTAGGTACCTAGATAATGCGGCTACGTATCGCATCTCATGGCTACTCTACACTGCCCGCGAAGTTGAACGAAGTTAAATGAATACGATAGTGTAAAGAGGCACTTCGGCTTACCTCGTCAAAAACTATACCTCCCCTCAGGCGACTTTATTTGCTGTCGATTTTTGCGCCTCAGTCAATGGGCCCAAAGATGCGGGAAGTGCGTTCACGAAGTACCTCTCTACACTACTTGGCCGACATCGTGTGTGCCGGTGCTTTGCCGGCGCGTGATTTAAGCTATAATTACTGCTTTGGTGTATGTGATCCAATTATCAGCGTCAAACAGTGGTCAGGAGCAAATTATGTTGTTCCTGGAAACTCTGCCACACAAATTTCTTTGTTCATTACAAACGGCGGCAATGTGCGTGCGCAGGCTACTGACACCACTGAGTGTGTAGTGACGCACTTTTTTCGAACTTAAACAAAGTTTCTAGAGTACTTCGCCTATGAACTTTGCGGGCAGTGTAGAGGAGCCATTAGTTATTAGGTTTCATGAGTTTTTAGTTCCAGCTGACAAGTTCGGTGACCTTTATGTACTTTTTTGATTTGATATTAATGATTTGATGATGAGTTTATGTTGATTTAAAAGATTCCTTCCTACTTCAAGGGCTTAGGACCGGCAGAAACACGCTATTTATTTATAATGCAATTGCAAACAAAAACATTAAGTACTGTTAGTAAACATTAGGTATGAGAAAAGTATTCTGAAATGAAGCATTTCTGGCGTAGTTAAAAATTTTAAATCAACTTATTTACAGAATTAATTGAGAATCAAAGCTTAAATACCTATTTACAAAATCATGTAACACGCAATAATTGTTCAAAATGCTCACCCCCAGTGTCTATGCACAGATTGGCGCGGGGCACTAAGTTGCGTTTTAAGCTGCGAAGCACTAGCACATTTGTATTTATTTGTTCAAATGCCAAAACAATTCTTTCACGTAATTGTGTAACACTCACAATGTCTTCATTGTAAACAAGTCTTTTAATATCTCCCCACAAATAAAAGTCTAAGGGCGTTAGGTCGGGTGAACGCGGCGGCCAGGCTACCGGTCCACCACGGCCTATCCACTGCGTACCAAACACTTCACTTAAATATTCGCGCACTTGGCGTCCATAGTGAGGTGGCGCACCGTCCTGTTGGAAGTACAAGTCCCTATGAAATGCGAGTGGAATGTCATCGAGCATCTCATTAACCACATGTCGGAGTAGCACCAAGTATGTAGCACTGTTCAAACGACCGTCAATAAAATATGGGCCAAGTAGATGATCACCGATGATACCAGCCCACACATTCAGACTAAACCGGACCTGGAACGAGTCCCGCGTAGTAACATGTGGGTTGTGTTGTCGGTGAGCCCACCAATGTTCATTGTGGACGTTATAAACGCCCACGCGCGTAAACAATGATTCGTCGGACCACAAAATGTTAACGTCCTGATGTTCAAGGAGCCAGTGACAAAAAACTGTCCGAGCGTTATTGTCCTGCGGATGCAACTCTTGAACACGTCGGAAATGGAACGGATGCATTAGTTCGCGATTCAGCAGCTTCCATGTAACGGTTCGTTACACTTCCCACTATTATCATAGTTTAGCTACACTAAAACTATGCTTAATCTATTTAATACTACAGTTAATAGATCTAAGTAAATAATGCGGAGGCAAACCTCGCGCAAACGAGTAGTATAAATATTCTTTTGTTCTCGCAGCTATATCTACATATATCTATACCACGCGTGCGCGCGGCGCGCGCACGCTGAGATCATTCGAGACTTGACTCGACCGACACAGAACCTTAGATCGTCTTAACGTGTGCACGTACCGCGCGCCGGCAACTAATATTGTATTTAAACAGTAAATTTTACCATATATAATGAATATCGTTAAATTAAATTCAGTGTGTGAACCCCGAGTTTATTGGGTGAGTGTTGCATTATCTATATTTATTACTATGTAGGTAACTCGAATCTAGAACTTAGAAATACATCTAAATACATCATTTCATAATTGCTAGATTCTTTCTAATTTTGTTTAGTACAGCCTTGCTAGTGCTTATGGAATATATGTAAGGCTTAATTACATTTTATGTAAGGATTGCACTGCTAAATTTTAATGGCAACTACCTACAGCCAAACTAATCTATCACGCAATTCAGCATTCCCATTGTGTAAAGTCTTCTTACTATTATAAAACTTTGCTTTGTATGACTGCCTCATCATCGAACACCATAGTAGCCTATGATGCCACTTGCTTCCTGCTTAGCCCTCTCCGGGAGTGGTCGTTGTGGTGTTCGGGATGTTGCAGTCAGTAGGAAAACTAGGACAAACTGTGAATCGACTAAATTTCGATTCCAGGGTTCACTTTTACGTCCACTTTCACTCTTCGCCTTCATCTACACATCATCTACGTGACGTCGGTCACACTGCCGCTGCATCTACCTGCACGGCCAGAGACCTGCCTACTGCTGCTGCACGGCCGCAGCTCCGATCCTACCCGGGGACTAACGCAGGACAGTGGCATTCTTATTTCTTGTAATTGCAACCTACGGTTACGAGCATACCGAACCCCCCTGAGAGAACCTTAACCTACCTACCCCTATTTTTTTAATAAATTTTGTATACTTACTATTTAATTGTTTTCTTCCTCTCTCTCCCTCCTAACCCCTAAGGTTACATCCACACTGTGGTATGATGAACACCGAAACGGCGACCGGCTTCACGCGTACTGGCTCGAGGTTCTTCCTCAAAATAATTGAGAATCTGCTCTTGCCGATCAGCTGATAGGCCTTGTGTACCACGACCTTGTGCATGTCGAGGAACCTCGAACTGTCGGTGATCCCTTAAGCGCTGTGTGGCGGCAAGCATCATGCGACGAGATGGTATTGGTCGGTCTGGAAACATTTCCCTGAACATGCGAATTGCATCAACAACGTTATTATTAGAAATAGCGTAAAGGCGCACCATTTCCACCAACTCAACGTTACTGTAACGCTCTGACATCGTTACCGGTGTTGTTACGGACGTTACGTAGATATCGGCGCGTGCGGTTATACTCACGCTGAACGCGGGCTAGCGACTAATTAATTCAAAATTTCAAATTCACCGATCAAAGGCGCCGCCTGAGCCACTCGCTCCTGCGCGGGGGTTGGAGGGGTAACTTACACGCGCCGCGCCGCCACCGCAGGCCTCCTTTGCCTATGCCTACACATTTGTATGTGCCTACTAAACTGTAGGCAAAGAAGAAACGGTTTTGAATGAACGGTGAAAATGTACCGATGTAGGTAATAGTATTATTAGAATATTTAGAACCGATTCATACGTGTTGCTTTTTAAATTTATTTTATTTAATAATTATTAAGAACTTAATTTTACTGCCCCATTTTTTCACTTAATATTGGTTTAGTATAAGCAGTAGAGTTCCCGTAGCAAATAGAAAAGAATTTGAGCAGAAAAAAAAAGTGTAAAAAAAGGTGTCTCGTTTTATCCCGAAATATCAACGAGTGTAGGCAGTACAGTCATGTGTGCAAGTAATGCACAAATGCAGATCAACATCCTGTATATTTTTTTGTCTTCGTGTCTGTTTGTTAGTTTATTTGTTTGGGGTGGAAGCAAAATTCTGTAGCTTTATCATAATTATACCTTCTATCAGGATTTTGTAGGTATTTTTCCAACTTAAATATCGCTGTATGTTTCATCGAAATCGGTTCAGCGGAAATGATAATACGCTTGACCTATGTTTTACTAGAAGCCCTATGCACTGGACAGGTCAAAGTCTATAGGTTACTAGGTACTTACAAGTTAAAACCACCTCGCGAATGAAGTCGCGGGCAAAAGCTAGTACAATATATAAACATCAGAGATTTTTAAGTAAATAATTTTATTTAAAATTACATATTTTTATAATACCCACAGACCTGTAATTACACTATTGTGTATATGCTTGGTTAAACAATTTTTAATTACATAAATATGTTTATACCTAATTACATGAGTTCACAAGTTAAATTATAAAATTAATTCAAAACGTCAAAATGTACTTATACATAGATATAATATAACTTAGTAGTAAATATTTATTGTTTAAAATTACAGAGAAACATAATTATTACATATCTATATTTACATTATAACTATCTAAACTAAACCTAAATAAGGCCCCCGTGGCATTGTGCCCAAAAGACTAGCAGCATTCCCCCTTTGAATAGCAATGCCTATTCGTTGAGCGAGAAAACTGCCAGCCCTTGGGTCACCAGTTGACTCCACAAGGCGCTTTTTCAAATTCTTAAAAAAAATTGCGCATTGGGACCCCATGGACCTAGGGTCTCGACACCGACTGGACAAAAACGATACGATGAGTCGAGACCCTTATATTTATTAATTTTAATATTTTCAGCCGCTTCCGCTGCTGCACTGGCTTTTAATTTTGTTTTAGGAAGATGGGACGGGGCTAGAGTGTCAACACAAGTTGCATCCCACACCAGGACCCGACCCATCTCCCACGGTATCAAAGTTATACCATCCGGTCTCTTGCCATGTTTGTCTGTAAAGACGTAAGGGTATCTGTTGTATCTGGAGACAGTACATCACTTGAAAACAGGAGACGTGCGGCTCCTTTTAAATCTCCGTCGCTAACTTTTGCTTCTACAAGCTTGTTAACATTATAAATCTTTTTGTTATAATTTCCAGTAAAACAGCAATTTTGAGTCGGAAGTGTGGGGTTAGAACAATTATTTTTAATTTTTTGTGTGAGAGATATAGTCTCGTCACTAAATTTAGCATGTAATACTTTATAAGGAAATAGCAAAAGATTTTGCCAATTTTCAATGCTATTACTATCCAAACACTGCGTTATAAATTGAGACAAAAGTGTAGCGACAGAGATCCTGGCACCACGAGGAATTCGTTTAACTAAACTCACATTATTTTTTAAAATACTCAAAAGGTGATGAAAAGGCGTGCCAGAAGGGTTACTATCAGATGGAATAGAAGCATGAGGTTGTGCGAAATTATCTGAAAGTAACGTTGTTGAGTTTTGGCTGGGGCATTTATGTAATTTTGATATAATGTATACGAAGTCCTCGAGCACTTTTAAAAGATTTTAAACAAATGGAACAAGAAAAAGTATAAAGTGAAGTACCATCTTCCGATTGCGTCAAGCTTTGCATTTACTTATTAGATATTATAAAACAGAAACTACAGAAACAAACACAAATAAAAATACAATAAAAATAATCTTGACGTTCGCGTTGACGCTCCTCCGCACGCGCCCGGCGCACGGTGTGACAGACACACCGGGCGCCGGGCGCGTGCGGAGGAGCCAGCAAAACCAGAAATAATTTTCAGCCTGAAAAAATAACAAATATAATTAGATAAATCGCATTTAGACTTAAATAATACTTAAAACCAAGCCTCAGGTGGGCCAAAATTATATAATTGTTATTTAAAACAATTATATAATTTTTGTTAGACCGGTTGACATAGTTGACGTTGACGTTGACTTAGTAGTATCAGACAAAAATCTAATTTATCTAAGACCAGCGGACGTCATTCGGTATTACCCGCGCAGCTTCCGTGGGAATACGGGAATACAATAAAGCCTATGTCACCCAGGTACAGTGTAGCTTTCCAACATTGAAAGAATTTTTCAAATCGGTTCAGTAGTCACGGTGGTAGACTCCGAAACTACTGAACCAATTTGAAAAATTCTTCGATGCAGACAAACACACAAATAATCAAATCTTTCCTCTGTATAATATTAATTTCAGACGTAACGCGGTTTCACCCGCGTAGTTTCCGTTCCCGTGAGAATACGGGAATAATTTCGGTCGCACTTTTCTAACATACGGCCGCATTTGGTAACTCGTAATATCAAAAATTGTTAGAATAAATAATAAATAAATATTCACGGACATTTGACACAACGCTATTTGATCCCAAAGTAAGCTTGGGATAACCTGCTTGTGTTATGGGTATCAGACCACGGATATTAATACTTATATACTTTTAAATACATACATATTATACTTAGAAACACCCAGACTCTTGAGACAAACATTTATGGGTCACACAAATATTTGTCTCCGGTGGGAATCGAACCCACGACCTCCAGCGCTACCGACCGCGCCACAGAATTCCAATAGTTCTCAAAGCTTTTTCTTAGACTCCTCTCGGTGTGAATAATAATGATGCATATCGGCAAGTGTGAAGTCTGCAGTGAATTATTAACGGATGGTGCAAATTCATCACGAGGTTACGGTGCACTGCGTGTCATGTAACCTCGTGATGAATTTGTACTGCGGTGGTGTCAACGAGTCCGGCTACAGGAGGCTGGGAGACCGTAAGCAATCATGGCGCTGCGTCAAATGTAAACAAGCAGGAAATATCATACCTGTCTCACCAATATGTCGGGGTCAGACTCCGCGGTTCTACGGGAGATACGTGAGCTGTCTTTGAGGTTTGCTACATTGGAGAATATAAAGGAAGAAATAGTTGCTTTGAGGAATGAATTCGTGGATCTCAAAACTTCCTTTAATAATCAATACAGCGAAGTCATAAAGGACTTTACTGGCAAAATCAAGACCATAGAGCAACGCATGAGACATAACCCTTCAAAGCGGCCAACTGAGTTCTACTGTCGAGGTACGAACAGATTCACCGAAACAAATTGCCATGAATACCTACCGTATGATGTAAGTTTTTGGCAGGGCAGAAAATGGTTGACTTTATCAAAAGCTTTAAAGAAGTCAGTACTTACGGAGTCAGCCTGTCCGCTAACAGCAAATGACTGACAAAGATAGTTTTTGTACTCAAGTAGGTTGGTAATGGTTGATCTGTTCTTAACAAAACCATGCTTTTGAGCCGATACAATGGGCTTGATATGAGTGTAAAGATGAACATAAACCACTGACTCAAATATTTGAGCGAAGCAAGAAAGGATGGTAATTGGCGGATAAGATTAAAAAAACACCAGGATTCCAACTTCTGTAGGTTAGGTTACGTTAGAACTGTGACTACAACGTACGAGCCGAGCGAGCGAAGCAGTCTTTCCGTGGTAGCGGCCGGCGAAGTGCCAGATTCAAATTCCATGCAAAAACCTCATGCCAAATAAACAAAAATTGTGGTTACTTCCTAGAAAGGGAATTATAGACGTGATAGTATGTATGAGACCTTATTCTTAGCATTCCATGGATTCTCCGTGCGGGTGCCGGGTCCATATCGTGGCACAGGAGATAACACCCCGACGGCGTCTGGGACTTGCAATGCGCATAAACGATCACCTTCCACCGTCAGCAATGTTCCCTCCCCTGCCCAATCAGATTTGGTAAGATCCTTTCAATGCCGCTTTGGATTTTCGTTTTAGTAAAGAGCTTACTGAAGCTCTTGGCAATCCAAGGTCTTTAAATAAATTATACAGGGATTTAGATAGAATTCCTCTTGCTCCTACTTCTACGGCATAGAGTTTAACCACATAGCCATTTTTGGTTAACTCATTGGTCAAGCCAAAGTATTTATTTATCTTTATGGCGTGGTCCCTTGGTATGTTGGTCTCCCACGGCTACGTAAGCTCCACAAGCACCACACGCCCATGTATCCTTGAAAACAGGAATATGTCGGATCTTGATGGCGAGGCACATACATCCTCCGGGATTGTGTTGTGTTTTTCATACGTGTCTGCGAGTATGGTCCAATCGGCGGCAGCCCTTAAAACTGAATATGGCTTTTGAGGTACTTTCTTTGATGAACCTTCCTTTACAAACGCAGGGTCATTTCTTAAGTTTGTGGTTAATCCCTTTTTCGCTCTAGCGACCGCCAAACTGACCGCCTCCCGTATGATTTCCAATACCCTATCATGTCGACGTGAGTAATGACCCCGGTCTAATAGCGTCCTACAACCCACCAGCAGGTGCCTAACAGTTCCAATTGCTTCTCCACATGCATTACATGTTTTATCTGTGGCTGTTTGGGAGGGTCAACTGAAACGCGTTCAGATAGAATTTAAGCAAAGCCAGCGACCAGTCGTACAACAAGGTACGCCACTGCAAGGCCACAGCAGTTATGCTTATTTATTAATGCTTTTTTTTTGTTTAACGTAAGGGAAAATCCTTATGGATGTTATGCCGGACTCCTACCGACTAAAAAAATTCACGTCACGCCCAACAGCCTGTGGTTGGGAGCCCCGGGGAAGCCCTTGGAAGGATGTCCCAGAACTCCCAGCAGACCCACGGCCGCCGCTGCGGCCTCGCCCAGGGGGTGGTTCGGGTGCTATCCCGTGTCTTTGGGGGGTTTCGGGTGTGCGGGTGTGATCCCGCTTCTAAGGGGGGCCGTGCGTGAATTGCTCACATCACGCTGCCGTCATGGGGCTATTTATTAATGCTCACTTTTTCATAATATTTATTATTATAAAGTGAAAAATCAAATCAATGTTTAAAAATGGTTGCAATATCGTTCATTGATATCAGAGTTGCTAAGTAGCTAGATAGATGGCTCTGTGCCATACTCTTAAATGGCGTTTACAATAAGGCGAAGAATTTCAACTTGTATCAGTACGGCTCCCGTAGCTCATTTGCCTTGGATTAGGCAAAGGTTGCGGGTTCAAGTCCCGTCTGAGCCAAGATGTCTCTTTTTCACTTTATAATAAAATATTATGAAGAAAATAGTTCTGAATAAAAAAAAAATGACAGTATTAATAAAAAACAACATAAAAACAAAATCACTCTTCGTTATCTTTTTTTATAACTTTTTTATTCACACATTATTCCTAAGGTTGCCGGGTAGCCGGGTGTCGGATACCCGGCGACGAAGTGTATGGCATTGCCGGGCAAATTACGCCGGTACGTGCAACCCAGCACTTTTATGGGTACCCAGCAACTGGTACGCCAAATTACGCCGGTATGTTCCCATTGGGTCCCATTACAAGGAAACCAGAATCAAATGATGGCATCACAGAGAAATCGAAGGAAGCCTCCAAAAATTAAAATTGAAGGGGCAACTAGTGCGTTTGTTATTTTTCATTCCTTCTATTCGAAAAGAATCACTTTGCACCACGATATCGGGGCGCAAAATAGCTCTTTTCTGTTAAGAGCTTTTTAGCGGGCGGCAAAGTGATTTGAATTTGGAACTTGAAAATTTCATAGAAATCGAACGCAAATTGTATGAATTACTGGCTGGTAAGTGTTGGCTGCACAGCGCGGTGTCCTGAGCTAACTAAAAAAAAACTAAAAAGCGCCATTTATCTGAACGTGTTCGTATCAGGAGGTAAACAAAATTATAATGTATTCTGCAAATATAATAAGTTCTACGTCAAGTTATGAAAGTGACAACCCATGAACTCCTGAAAAAATAACTATAGAAGGTAACTACGTCGTACAAAACTTATTTTTTCTCATAGAAAGGGAATGAAAAGTAGAGTATATTACTCGAGGGCAAATTATTTTTCCCTCGGGCGGTGTACTTTGAATCCCTCACTGCGCTCAGGATTCTACGTTAGAATCCCTCGCTTCGCTCGGGATTCTATTCTAGAATCCTTCGCTTCGTGATTCAAAGTAGCGCCCTCGCCGTAAAAATACTATTTTGCCCCCTTGTTATACAATCTACTATTTCATTCCTTCTATTCGAAAAGAATCACTTTGCACCACGATAACGGGGCGCAAAATAGCTCTTTTCTGTTAAGAGCTTTTTAGCGGGCGGCAAAGGATTTGAATTTGGAACTTGAAAATTTCATAGAACTCGAACGCAAATTGTATGAATAACTGGCTGGTTAGTGTTGGCTGCGCAGCGCGGTGTCCTAAGCTAACTAAAAAAAACTAAAGAGCGCCATTTATCTGTTCGTGTTCGTCGTTTTTAATGTTCTTGTAATCAGTAAACGTATTTTATTGTTTTCTGCAAATATAATAAGTTAAACCTACGTCAAGTTATGAAAGTGACAATCCATGAACTCCTGGAACAATACCTATAGAAGGTAACTACGTCGTACAAAACTTATATTTTCTCATAGAAAGGGAATGAAAAGTAGAGTATATAACTCGAGGGCAAATTATTTTTCCCTCGGGCGGTGTACTTTGAATCCCTCACTGCGCTCAGGATTCTACGTTAGAATCCCTCGCTATGCTCGGGATTCTATTCTAGAATCCTTCGCTTCGCTCATGATTCAAAGTAGCGCCCTCGCCGTAAAAATACTATTTCGCCCCCTTGTTATACAATCTACTATTTTTCATGAAGCACTAAGCATAAAGCACTGCAATTAAATAAAGGTCTGGAGTCAATCTGATGATGGAGCCGGAAGACAGTTGACGGAATTCCTTAACGATGTACAGCAGTTACCTTGTGTTTGTGCTTTATTAATTTGTACTGATAAGAACGTTACTCTTAAATATATATAAATTTAGTCTACTCGTTACTTAAAATAATAAAATAAAAAAAAAAAATAATAAAAATCAACCAACTTCTAAGTTAATAACTAGATACTTCTAAATAAATCAATCCCTTTTTTTTATTTATCAGAATTTAATAAATATAATATTGAAGTCGGTGCCAAATTAATACTGCAAAAGTAAATAATTACCACAATAGGTACAGATATTCCGTGCCTAAATACTTATAATAGCTTCTGTTATTATTAGAGAGTTGTATAATACCTACCTAACCTATAGTTTTATTTGGCGCTGACTTCAACATTTTATTTATAAAAATACGTATTTATTTATTTCTTTTAGTATTAATTTTTAACTGTCACGCGGGCGAAGCCGCTGGCAGAAGCTAGTTAGAAATTAATACGACCTGTTTTTATTATTTTTATTAAAAAAAACCAACTTGAAATTTTATAGTCAGCTATATAACCTTTGCGAATGTCGTGAGGTAAAACGGCTTAGGTATCTTAGGCTGCAATGTTCGACCTTGACAAATCCTAAGGCAATTCGAACGATTGCAGCGTACGCTTTTGCCGGATTTCATTCGATTCTGATACATTATATTACTGTTATAAAATCTGAGGGGTTTTAAGAAAAAATCAAGACGTAAAATATTGTTTTAAAGACCTATATCTATTTTATGACAAGTTTTTATGAGAATTAAACTCATTTATTTAGATAAAAAAAATTAATGTACTTTTTTTTGTTAAGATTTTAGCAATAATTATCATTTTTCGAGAGCGATTTCGATCGAACAAAGTATTCCTAATCGTGTTTTGATACGTTAAAAAGATTATCTAATAAATTACAATAATAATATAGTTTTATCAGATCAAATCGAAGAATATTTCCTAGTATAAAGTTCACCCCAAGATGAGTCTCTTTCGAACATACAAGCCTTAAATAATACATATTGTAGTCAGCTAGATAACCTTTGCGAATGTCGTGAGGCGAAACTGCTCAGGTATTTTAAATAATACATATTGTGGAAAAGTACAAGTGAAGTCTTTTATGTGCAGCAAGTTCCATCAAAGACCATCAATCATAGGTATATTACGGATTACGGACACAGTTCGCCTTTATGACCACCTGCAGCAATCGACTGACAGGGTGATTGAGCAGTGTCCCTCCGCTGAGATAGTGGTTTTGGGAGATTTCAACGGTCATCATGTTGACTGGTTGGGCTCCCGGACCACCGACTTTGCGGGAAAAGCTGCTCACGAATTTGCCTTGACCTATGGGTTCTCCCAGCTGGTTAAATCCCATACAAGGATACCAGACAAGGAGAAAGAGCATAGTGCATTGCTGGACCTTCTGCTGACAACGCGTCCGGACAGATACAACGTTTCAGTGGATGCTCCGCTAGGATCGTCGGACCACTGTGTCGTTCGGACGCATGTGCCTCTCGCAGTAGAGTAATATTGAGAGTTCTAACTCACTCCGCTCGTTAAAACTCTCAATATTACTGATCTATAACTCAATCAATATTACAGGTGGTGGTGCAATATAATAACTCTTTGTAAAATCATTTACCTAAGCCAACGTTCGACATTTTAATGCTGTTCAATACACTACCGTTCAATCGGCTCTCTGCGATCCCCTGCGTCGTAATTGTGAAGAAAGATGCTCTGTTAGTTAGCGATAGAGTTATTTCATAAACAGTACAATCTTACGTTTACCTATTGTGTTGTCTGTAAGCAGTTTTGGTATACCTATTTACGGTTATAAATACATAATGTCATAATTACATCTGTTCATAACCAGCCCGTCAGCATTGCATCAAACATGAAATTCATTAAACAAGCACAATCGTTACAGATTAGTATAATCTGTAATGATTTACCAAAAATCGAGTTACGCCATGGAGAATTATTGCCGAATACAGTACGTTGCATCATTTGCGGACCATCAAATTGTGGAAAAACCAATTTGTTAATTGGTCTCCTTTTGCACGAAAATGGATTGACATTTCATAATGTTTATGTATATTCTAAAACTCTATATCAACCAAAGTACATTTTTTTAGAAAAGGTTTTACGAGGAGTACCAGGAGTCAGTTTTCAGAAATATCAGGCAAATGATGACGTTATGAAAGTTTCAGATGCAAAACCTAATTCAGTGATTATTTTTGACGATGTAGCATGTGAAAATCAAAGTAATATGCGTGATTATTTTGCCATGGGAAGACATAAATTGATTGACAGTTTTTATTTAAATCAAACTTATAGCAAAATACCTAAACAACTAATAAGAGATAACGCTAACTTAATTGTGCTTTTTAAGCAAGATGAAATTAATTTGAAACATGTTTATGAAGAACATGTTAACACTGACATGACGTGGTTGGAATTTCGTAACATGTGTTCTCAAATATGGAAAGAGCCTTATGACTATGTTGTGATTAATAAAGACTGTCCTAAAAACAACGGGTGCTATAGAAAAAAGTTTGACACTTTTGTAGAATTAGATAAAATTTGAATATTTAAATAGACAGCTTTCAGTTTCTTGTTATTCTTTAATCGGCTCTTATTGGATTACCATCTATTTCACATAATGGAAAAATCATTGAAAAAACAAATTGTAGATGCAACACAAGCTGTAAGGAAAAAAATACGTACCATGAAGGATTTTGAAGAAAATAACAGACAAGTGCTTGATACAGTTTTTAAGCCTGTTACAGAATCTCTCAATTTAATAGCCAACACTAATAACCACTTAGCTCTAACAAAAAAGGAGGAAAAAATAGAACCCCAAGAACCACAAGACCAAGATATGAAAGAAACAGATGATAGCAGTATTGCTAGTAACGAATCGGAACCCTCATCGGACTCTTCATTTCAGTCATTAGTCGGTACTAATCCAGATGCATCATCTTGGTCGTTATCTTCACAAGTACTATTAGATGTACCATTTGGTATAAGAAAAGAACGTGGAAAGTTAATGTTAGGTTCTGCTAACATAACAATTGGGGATAAAGTTATTACTGTAGCCGGACACAAGTACGAAAGTACACCTGGGTTGCGAGAGTTACTGTTAAAAAAAGACATTGATCTGAGCTTGGTTAATGACCATGACAAACAAAATTATAAGGCAATGTTACTTGTAACGAATGCACATCGTCGTGATTTCGATTCAAAAAAACCAATTAAAAGTAATAAAGGACAAAAATATTTGCAAGTTATTAAACCACTTTTCGATCAAGAAAGTAGAAGTCCCAGCTGTAGACAGAAAGTAGGAAAAGGATTACCCTTAACAAAAATGTGGAAAAAAAATACAGATTTTGTATATTGGGATGATCCCAATGAATTGGTTGATAGATTAAAGTTATTAATTGCTTCTCGAGATGCTGGTAACACAGGACTAGACAATGAAATAATATCTATCATTGAAGAACTGCGTGAAAGCAAAATCATTAAATAAATAAATCTACTAATATTATATGTGTGTCATTTTACTATATACCGTTCAACATAATACACCTATAATATGAATGTAGACAAATTTGGTCATTATATTCATAAGCGAATGCGTATATCGGAAATACTTGATTTTAATGATAACGCATTAATAAAATCTGATAATGGAGATTATGACTTGAAGACATCAAGGTTAAAAGGCGTCAAACCTCCTCAAGACGCAGATGATGCAGTAAATAAAGCTTATGTAGATGAATTGAAAGGTGTACTAATGAATGACTTACAAAAATTACAAAGTTCTATTCCAAATAGTGTTCAAAACCACATTGAGAAAGCTTTAAAAACAATAATGTCTGAGATAATGACTCATTTGGAAAATACATTTTATACAAGAAAAGCAGTTGATAGACTAATTCAAGACGCAATTCAATCTATATTAAAAGATCGAAAAATATAGGCCTTAAAGTTTGTTAAAATGACGAAACAACAAATCGTTAATGAAATACATAAAGCAGCACGAAAAAATTTTCCTCGAAGATCTGTAATTTTAAAAGGTGTTGATGATTTGTGGCAAGCAGATTTAGTTGATATGCAAAATCTAAAAACCTTTAATAAAGGATATAATTATATTTTAATTGTTATTGACTGCTTCTCAAAGTACGTTTGGGTGGAACCGTTAAAAACTAAATCCAAACATGATGTCTCTCATGCATTTGAAAAATTACTTTTTACTAATCACAGGAAACCAACTCATCTGCAAACTGATATGGGTACTGAGTTCTATAATTCTACATTTCAAAAGCTTTTACAGAACTATAATATTAATCACTATTCTACATTTTCAACCAAAAAGGCTTCAATTGTAGAACGAGTTATTAAAACAATTAAAAATAAATTGTACAAATACTTTAGCTTGAACGGTCACTATAAGTGGATAGATGGTGGCTTGAACGGTGTTGTGAAGACATATAACAACACAAAACATCGTACTATTAAATTGGCACCTGTTAATGTCAATAAGTTTAATGAAACGGACATTAAAAATAATATTATGAACTCCGTGATAAAGGTAACCCGAAAATGTCGTCCAAAGTTTATAATTGGTGATAAAGTTCGAATTAGTAAGTACAAACATATATTTGAGAAAGGATACACTCCTAACTGGTCAACAGAATTATTTTCTATAAAAAAGATAAATAACACTGTACCAATAACATATCACATTGAAGATAATCAAAAACAACTCATATTGGGAACTTTTTACGAACAAGAGCTTCAAAAGTCGTCCTGCCCTGGTGTCTATTTGATAGAAAAGGTATTAAAAAAGAAAGGAAACAAACTGTTTGTAAAATGGTTGGGTTTAAATAACAAAGAGAACAGTTGGATTGATAAGACTGCAATAGTGGAATAAGTTAATTATATAAGTGATACATAATTTTAAAGTATATTCATTAGTCTTTGGACGATGCAAGGTGGTGGACTAATAAACAGTATCATTAATCATTTACCATTCGAACTACACATACCCGGTTATAACTATTGTGGACCAGGAACAAAGCTTTCAAAACGATTACTACGTGGTGATAAAGGTGTAAACAAGTTAGACGAAGCTTGTATGCATCACGATATCGCATACGCAAACTACACGGACCTACCTAACCGTCAAAAAGCTGACTTACGTCTTATAGATATGGCTAAACAAAGACTTAAAGCAAAAGATGCTCGAACAGGGGAAAAGATTAGTTCGTGGATAGTAAACAAAGTTATGAAAGCTAAATTGAAGTCTGGTGCTGGTGTTAAGACCTTTAATAACTTTGTTAAAAAAATAAAAAGAAAAATCAAAAAACTCTCACCTAAAGATGATAAGTCATTAATAAATATGGCTTATATGGTTGCTCGAAAATTAGTTCCATGCCTTCCAAAAGTTCGAGTACCTCGAATGATACCTATACCAAAAACTGGAGGCATTCTACCTTTGATCCCAATTTTTGCTGGTTTGTCTGCTTTAGGAGCATTAGCCGGTGGTGCAGCTGGTATTGCAAAAACAGTGAATGATTATAAACACGGTCAGAAAAAATTGCAAGAAACTGAACGTCATAATAAAACTATGGAGGCTATAGCAATAGGCAAAGGTTTATACATTAAACCACATAAGCAAGGTCAGGGATTGTTTATAAATCCTTTAAAAAACTAATTGATCAGCTACCTAATCGCGCTTTAACTAATATCGATATTCAGAAGTTTGACTATTGTATTCCCCACTTTCGAGGAGTTTATATGAGGGATCAGTTACCAAAAACCCCAAAACGAATTGAATGTGCTATAGTTAACCTAGATAATTCGAGAAATGATGGAACGCATTGGGTAGCTTATGTTAAAATAAACAATTATTGTGAATATTTTGATAGCTATGGTGATTTAAAACCGCCAAGAGAATTAATGCTATATTTTAAGAACTGTGATGTTCATTATAACTATGATAGATATCAACAATTTAACACAATAGTTTGTGGACATATGTGTTTAAGTTATTTGCAAACTTTTTGGATTAAATACTATAAATCTTTATTATAATTATAATACTTTAAATAAAAATACTATAAATCTTATATCACTCTTTCATTTCCATCATTTGCAAGATGTCACTCACCTTATCGATAACTGGAAACTCATCGGTATTATCTACCTATTATCCAAACACGTTGCCATTAGTTGGGGAGTATGAATGTGCATTATTACATTTCTCTACGTATAATTCTATTCCAAATTTTGATAATACAAACAATAAATTATACTATGGTTCTAAAAATGTTATTGAGATACCTGAAGGAACTTATGAATTACAAGATATTGGTGACTATTTAAAAACTGAGATAAAAGATGCATCCATAAAACTCCATTGTAATAACAACACCTTAAAAACTATTTTATTTTGTACATCAACTATAGATTTTACTAAAGAAGGTACATTTGGAAGTTTATTGGGATTTAAAAAACAGATCTTAGAAGCAAATAAATATCATGTATCAGAGTTTCCAGTTAACATTTTACCTACGACTGTCATAAGGATTGAATGTGACATAGTTAGCGGTTCTTATATAAACGGTCAATCCAGTCACATCTTGCACGAATTTGCACTTAATGTTCCACCTGGATACAGGATTATAGAAATTCCGAAAAACGCAATCTACTTTCCAATAAACCAAACCAATATAAGCTGCATACAGATAAGGCTGTTAGATATAAATAATAACTTAATAAATTTGCGAGGTGAAGAAGTGCAGTTGTATCTACATATCAGAAGAAAACAATGATAGATTATAATAAATATGTGGTTCGTCCAACTAAAAATAACAGTCCTACTAAAACTATCAAACCAATAAGAGCTCGCTCCAAAAAGGTCATAAAATTGAATAACAATAATAAAGCATTTCTTAAAGCGATTGGTTTGTTAAAATGAATATACTAGATGTTTTATCCGCTCCTGTATACAACAACTCTGTGGAAGGAATTGAATTTCACTCTTACAAGCCTTACGTAACAAGTTTCAATAGAAGCGATGAAATCAGGATACCTATTAATCAACAAGACTTGTATATATTACCATCAGCAAGCACTTTGTTTTTGGAAGGAACTGTTGTTGTAAACAAGGGTGGAAATTCGAAAGAGAGAGTCAGTAGCGTTCATTTCACAAACAATAGTTTACTTTACTTGTTTCAAGATATAAGGTATGAGATAAATGGAGTGGAAATAGATAAAATAAAAAACGCTGGTATAACTACCACAATGAAATCATTAATATCAATGAACGAAAACGAGGCTAAAGTATCTAATGCTTGGGGTTGGAATATCGATGGCATAAATAGCACAAATGGGGGTAGCTTTTCTGCTTCTATACCCCTCTGTAACATTCTTGGTTTTGCAGAAGATTTCAAGAAAGTAGTGATAAACAGCAAACATGAATTAATATTGTTGCGAAGTAATACTAATCTGAACGCCCTAAAACTTAACGATGGTGAAACGGTAGAAGATATTATTATAAATAAAATAATATGGCGCGTACCACATGTCAAAGTATCCGATAGAGAAAAAATAAATATGTTAAAACTGCTAGAAAAAGATCGACCACTCCAGATGATATTCAGGAATTGGGATTTATATGAATATCCGGCTCTACCAAAAACTACTAAACATACTTGGTCCATAAAAACATCATCGCAAATAGAGAAACCAAGATTTGTTATTATTGGTCTGCAAACAAATAGAAAAAATAATTCAAAATTGGATATGTCTCGGTTTGATCACTGTGACGTTCGTGATGTTAGAGTATACCTAAATTCAACCTACTTCCCTTACGAAAATTTAAATTCAAGTTTCTCGAATAGCAGAATTGCTTTAATATATGAACAATACACCAGATTCCAACACTCATATTACGGAGGTCTTCGCGGTGAACCGTTATTAAGTGAGAAACAATTTAAAAATATTGCTCCGTTATTTGTCGTAGATTGTTCTAGACAACCAGATAATCTTAAATCAGGTCCTGTTGTGGATGTTAGAGTGGAAATTGAAAGTGATATTGATATACCAGATCAAACTTCCGCATATTGTCTTATATTGAACGATTGTATAATCGAGTATAAGCCGTTAAGTAGCACCGTGAGAAAGATATCATGAACAAAAATACTATTATAGTAGATGTTCAGGGTTTTAAAGACACTTGTAATAACTTTATAGTCAAAGAATTAGCTCTGGCCACCTGTGTTTATACCCAAACATTCTTAATAAAGCCCCCATACTTATTTAAATACTTAACTACGAATGAAAAAAAACAAGTTACGTGGTTGGAGAGAAACAGAGGGATTTACTGGAATGAAGGTTATATCGACTATAGAGAATTTCGACGCATAATTGTTCCTTATCTAGAAAATAAAGAAATTTTTGTAAAGGGCTTAGAAAAAGTTAAGTGGATTCAAGATCTTTGTATGAATTGTATTTGTATAGATCTTGGTGAAGACAAGTGCCCAAATTTATCACTGTTGCATAACAAATATTCAAATAATGAGACAAGTTTTAATTGTATTAATCATACTAAACAATGTGCACTTAAAAATGTTTTATGTATAAAGAACTATTTAATAGAGCAAGAAAGGTAATTTGTCTTCCTATACACAGTTTTAATAAATAAAACAATTTTTTAAAGTAAATGGTTTTTATTTTTAACCCACATTTTAAATACCTATCTATAATTATTTAACACATTATTTTCACAGTACACACAATAAAATTTTAATAAAATATAAATATGACATCAGCAATTGAAATTTGTATAAAAAATGGTATAATGATAATCATCAAGCTGTATACAGCCTAGACTCAACCATTTTTGTGTGGCTCGAGTCTAAAAGACAGCCCGAAATGCGGCAATGGGCTCACCATCTATTACGTAGGGCTCAAATATTCGGTGAAACGTGGGTGTTTACTCATCTCTGCCTAACCCTCCGGGGATAAAGGCGTGATTATATGTATGTATGTACATTTTACTGATAAATATTTCAATAAAACAAACTTTAAATCTTCATTAATTTTTATTTCTTAATATAACTTTTAATGCATATTATCATTTTTACACTAAATAATAATAAAACATAAATTATTTATGAAATATTAATTTCAATACAAATGACGAACACATTTATTTACAAACTTACACAAAATTAATCTAGTAAGGAATATTTTAAAACAAGAACTATTATTAATAAATGTTAGGGAAAGAATAGCCGCATATTTTTTTTGATATATTATGTATTAAATTTTCGGCTTGATCAGAAATTTCATCAACTGGATCTTTGACAATATATTGTGCCTTTATTATCTCCTCTTCACTCTCACTTGATCCGCCCAGGTCCGTAATCTCAATTTTGATCAAACGCCGTCCTTTTGTTGATTCACAGTTTATGATGTATGAAGGTTGTCTATGTTTCTTTAATATTTTACTCACTATTTTTGATTCTGACTTGCGCGTGGATTTCTTTCTCTCGGTGTTTTTTTTAGGCGTTTCACGGTGTGTACTTTGAGCTGCGATCCATAATCGTTCAGTTTCTTCGTCAAATGCATATGGATCTTGCGCATTTGGAAGCGATTCTGGTGAATACAATCCATTTGGCAAACCGTTTCTTTCTTCAGTGTCTTCTGTGGTTTCTATCGTGAATATATTCTTATTTGTGTTCTGAAAATAAAAAAAACGTTAGTATGTTATCTACGTTACGTGACGTGTTACCTTTTCTATAAACACAATATTATATAAGTTTATCAAATAAAATATCTTACCATGTTGTATGTCGATTTGTAAACTAATATATAAATTTAAAGTTGCTCGTATAATGTATGTCCTCGTCGTTAGTGATAAATTCAGAATGAAACAATGAACTTATAAAATTAACCACGGGATTATATACCCACAGTTTCTGAAATATGATACTATTTCTAATACATATTTCTTTAAACAACAAAATACTTACGACGTACAAGTTGAAACATGAAAGTCCTATCATGTAAAAACACGTATTGTGCTTAGCAAAGCAAAAGAAATAATTCTATGACGTGTTACCTCACTACTGCAATAATTATTATATAGATGGCTGTGCGGATGTTGATGCCCCTTCGTTTCAAGAACAGGTTGAGACATGAAAATTTTAACAAACCTGATTCGGGTACAGTTTACCCTTTACTTATGTGTGTCGCAAAAGTATTCTATAATGTATGTCACTAGTTGAGAATGAAGTAAAATAAAACGAAAATATGATTACAACATTATGTAGGCATTTATTTATAAATAAGAGTAAAAGACATAGGTAGGTAGGTACATTCTTATGAGATAAAAACTTAAAGTACTTAAATACATTTTTAAACATCACAATGTCATACTTATGAAAAACTAAAACCCATCATAAATTTCAATTAAACGTCCTAAAATTCAACCTAAAATTGAGCAATTACCCCAGGAAACAGTGTGAATGTTGTCCTTTAATATATACCGCTTATCATCATTGGATGATAATACAACTTTGTTGACACTACGGGTTACTAACTCGTGTTTCAAGGATTTAAATAATAAATTTTGTTTACGAGTTATTTCATTATTGGTTAACGTTTTTTTATAATCTGCTTTTACTAAGTCTCTCACTACGCATTTCTTAACACCTTTAGCTTTTTTTAAAGTACAGTCAGCCCCAAAAGTCGATGAACAGAATCAACTTAACAAAACACCTGTTCACTATAAAATGCCATAAGTTATAGTCGCAACTAGGAAACAAAATAGCCTGTACACCAGAAATTTACAAAAGTCGTTAAACACGAGTATTTCACAAGTATCTATGCATTAGTATTCCTAAAGTCGCTGTACACCATCAATCCAAATGTCGCTGAACATCAAAATTTCAATATTAGGTTAACAAAGTATATTTTTAATGTTGCCGTGTGTTAATATACTTTTGTCGCTTATGTTGTTCAGCTACTTTTGGGACAGTGCTTGCTTAACTTTTAATAATCTATACATATAATAAAACTGTTGAGGGTTGGGAGTCAGTACATGAAAGATATTTTTAAATTTTAACTGTAGGGTGATCTCTAATCGATACTGAGCCGAAAATGTAATTTAAATTTTTCATGTCGGTCTGTCTGTATCCCGAATAAGTATCACGTCGAAACTACTAAACCGATTTGAATGATACTTGGAACATTCCGAGCTTATAGTCTGAGGAAGGTTCTAGGATACTTTTAATCCCGATATTTTTCGCGGTTCCTGCGAGTGAGGGGATGACAGACAAAATAGTTTTTCAGTTATAATTTCTCAACGTGTGGTCCGATTTCAAATTTTTGTTTTGTTTTGGAAAGTTAGTATTGTTTCACACAAGTTTCAATATTGAAGGTTTTGTAGTTCAGAAATTAGAGACATCTCAACTTTCGCTAAACCAAATTCAAGGGTTCCTTTGAATGTAAGGGACGTTCTAAACTGGCGTGTTGGCTTTATCATAAAAGAGCATAATGATTAAGGCTATTGTAAAATAATTCATTCGCCGAAGGCGTGGACTGAATTGTTTTAGAATAAACTGAATCTCTAAGTGCCTCTCTGATTAAGCAAACAGGGCAGTTTCACACGCTCCTAGGAGTCTACTGAAGAAATACCTCTCCTTTCATGGACCTTATGTGACGTAAACGAAGTTGCGAGGGTCAGCTAGTATATGTTAACACGTTAGTATCTACTTCAATACTTATTTACAAAACAATTATATTTTGTTGTCAGTATATACCTAAGTATTAATATCCGTGGTCTGATACCCATAACACAAGCAGGTTATTCTTAGCTTACTTTGGGATCAGATATCGTTGTGTGAAATGTCCGTGAATATTTATTATTATTATTATTATTTAGTAATCATACTAATCCATTATATGAAAAATAACATAAACAAAAATCTAATGATCTACGAAGCGATTTTAGTTAAGTAAAGTATTATAGTGACGGTACCGTCACTATAATCGCTTTACTTTGCGCGAATCTTACAAAACCTACCTTCCTTTAATTTTTAATTTATTGTTTCTGTTCATATGACTTGTGATAATTTTAGTCTAGCGTATAATTGTTGTAGTCTGAAGTAAATGAAACGTTGTGTATGTGCATAATTGTTTATTTATGTTATTGAGATCAATCGATAAATATCACAATAATGCCGTATAATGTGCATATTACGGAGCATGAACGTCACAGAATTGTTCTCTTGAAAGAACAAGGATACAATGTATCAGAAATTGCTGCAGAATTAGGAGTTTCGGTAAGTAATAAAACATACAATATTATATCATATTTGCATTCATGTTTAACAATAATTGTAAGTAGGTATTAAGATTGCTGTAATTAATAAAAACAAATAAAGTGTGCTGCCTTATTTCTAAAACATTTTAACAATTAAACAGTTTTAATTTTAAATCAATAATGAATAACATTTAATTATTTAATATTTTTACATAAAATAGATCAAAAAGTCTAAGAATCGATTGCCACGACGAGTCAGTGTTATATTATTAAATCAAACATTTGTCAATATTCAAGCACATATTGATAAGTATGTGTGCAACTATTACTTACCTGATAAGTACTCAGTCGCATCATTGTAAGAAAGAAATATATGTTTATGTCTAATCATAGCTAAACATTGTTTCAGCGCACCACCGTATATCTTTGGATTAGGCGTTGGGATGATGATGGTCACATAAGGGATTTGAAAAAAACTGGAAGACCTAGAAAAACATCTCGCCAACAAGACCAAACAATTATTAACACTTTTAGAAATAACGGTTTCACGCGTACTGATGAAATAGCCATCAATAATAACTTGTCCCTTAATACAGTAAGGCGCCGACTGCACGAAGCAGGTATTCATCACCGAGTACCAGCCAAAAAACTCATGTTGACAGTAAGACACAAATTGCAAAGACTCGAATTTGCGCAAAGATATTTAAATTATGATTTTACAAATGTCATATTTTCGGATGAAAAAACATTTCATTCTACCGAAAATGGTCGTATGTCGCTCTGGCGCATAAATAATACCCGATATGCAGAACGTAACATAATCGATAACCGTGCAAGTGGCAGAATATCTGTTGGGTTTTGGGGTTGGATGTGCTCTGGTGGCCCTGGAGAACTAATCGAGATAGGAGGTCGATTAAATAGCGCGGGCTATATAGATATATTGAACGATGTTTTGTTGCCAACGACACAAGTCATGTTGCCAGAAGAGAGACCAATAAACTTCGTTCACGATAACTGTCCAATTCATAAAGCACGTGTATGCCGAGTATGGTTTAATGAAAACACAGAGCAAATTTTGGAGATTCCATTCCCGCCAAAGAGCCCGGACCTCAACCCCATAGAGAATTTGTGGGCTCTTATGGTGCAAGCATGGGATAACGATACGCCACGCACCCGACAAAATATCATAGCTCATGCATCCGAAACTTGGGAGAGATTTAGGGGCCAAAATATTTGTCAAAATATGGTAGGTAATATGCGCGAGCGTCTCCAGGCAGTAATAGACGCGAATGGAGGCCATACCCGCTATTAATTATTATTTTTAAATTAAATTTTTGATTATGCGTTATGATTTATATTATAATATCTAAAATATTTTCATTTGAATTTTTGATTGTGCTATTAATAAAGAAATGTTTACGTTTTTAATTAATTATACTTTTATTCAGCCAAACACTTTGTTCTATAATAACAATATCAACAGTTTCCATATTTAGTAGTAGTTAGTTTAGTCAGGTGAAATTAGCTGTTTAGTAACTTTGATACAATGATGTTCAGCGACATTTGGATTGATGGTGTACAGCGACTTTAGGAATACTAGTGCACAGATTCTTGTGAAATACTCGTGTTTAACGACTTTTGTAAATTTCTGGTGTACAGGCTATTTTGTTTCCTATTTGCGACTATAACTTATGGCATTTTATAGTGAACAGGTGTTTTGATTAGTTGATTCTGTTCATCGACTTTTGGGGCTGACTGTACATTGCTCAGATTGAATACAATATAATTTGGGACGTAGACCAATGAATTCCCTGATTATTTTACCTCCCATTTCGTCTTTAAATAGACCTGGCACCTTTTTATTCAAAATCGGTAAACTAAACGGATTACTTTTACTATAATTACTAGTATCAAAATAACTAATAAAGTAGTTTTTCATATCATTGTAAAAGTCGTTAGTTTCAATTTTATAAATAAAACTGTCTGTATCCGTATAGCATAACTTGATAAGTTCTCTATAATGTGGGCGCATAATAGAATAGTGAAAATCGTACATATGTTTTTTTGATAGTTCTAATACAGAGAAACCTATATATAGGGGTTTATCCATAACAATTTTTTCGGGTTTCATTTGAATCGCAACCAAATTCTCAGAAAATATAGAAGCACTATGGAAGTTAGGTCTGGCAACCAAGGTATCTGCACTTAATCTCTTTTTTGTTTTATTATCGCTATCACTCCACAGATTTACTAAATGAACTTTTACACGATTTTCATTATTTTCTAGCGTTTTACCGAATATACTGTTATTAAGCAATTTAAAAAAGTCTTGTTCAAATTCGGTCACTGCTTTTTGTCTAAGCTCGGTATTGAGGTCTATATATTGTTTTAAAAAAGCTTTCTGCCTAAAAGTTATAACGCGATGCACTTTGTTTAATATTAATCCATGCTTAATACAATTTTTCAAATGTACGTAATGTATTACGTATTTATATTTATCATATAAAGTTGTGACAAGTTTAGAAATTTTACCTCCAGGAGGCACACATTTCTCAGGACAAAATGGCAAGTCATTATGCAAACGGTGTAAATATTTAGGATAAAGTAAATCTACCTCTAATATGAACCCATAATCTGCATCATCTTTTATATTCTCGATGTTTAGATTTTCTATCTCATTTTTATCAAGAAACCTGAAGTTTGATAAAGGTAAAGGTTGGCACATAGCATACCCATATAAATTATTGCAATCTAAGTATACAATAAATATATCATCTTGTTGAGGGTCATAATCTTCCATATATTTATTATTACTTTTTACATAACGATGGGAACTCATACAAAGACCTCCTCTTATACCCTCTTGTATTAACCTTATTATTGCTAAATCATCAATAAGTTCTAACTTAATTCCCGTTTTGAGAAGCATCGCGTCCCATGATAAGCTAGGAGCTGTTACATAAAAAGCTGGATCTAATTGGTAAAATCGCTTAGAAGTATTTCTAAAGTTTTCAAAAACGTCAGTCAACAAAAGTACGTCAGTTTTGAGGTAAAGGTCAGTATAATCACCTAGATTTTTTATTTTAAATTCAGACCATACCAATTTAGCATGCTGGTAATCTGCTAATGAAATATGTTGATTATTTAGGGAATTATAAAAATAACATTTTTCAGGCAGAACTGTCTCCTTATAACGATTTATGTTGATCATATAATCATAAGGATATACACCTTTTCGCGTAAGTAATTTAAATTGTTTTGGACAAGAGAAATTGTTTTTTAAGTGTATAAACTGTTCTGGTTTCAAACTTTTTACTAATTTGTCTAAACTAGTAGATAAAAATTTAAAGGAGTCCACAAACCGAAGTTGTACATATTCATCTCTAGAAACTTGTATAAATTTTGTAAAAGAAATATATGACTCTTTATTTTTAGCTATGATTTTAAGTGAACCGCGAGCTTCTCCTAATTTTTTAATAAAAAAATGGCAATCGTAACCTGAAAGATTATGAAAGAAAATTGGTATAAATTTTGGAAGTTTATACATCAAATTACAGTAGTTATGTGCGGCTCCTCGATATTGACCTGTCATATGACAGTGATCTCTTACTCGGTCTGTGATTAGTAAGTTTTGACAAATATGACAACGAGTGCTTTCATTGAATTTAACAGAATCTTCGTTGTTAAATATAATTGGTACACTATTCGACAGATTGTTGTTAATCAATTGAACATCCCTGTAAATATTCTCAACAAATTTATCTACACAATCTTCCCCACGATAAGATACAAAACGATTTCTACTTTCATCAAACGAACAAACTATATAATAAGCGAATGCTATAGGTATATGTACCTGACATACTGAGGTACTCGCAACAGAGGGATCCTGGTTGCACCCTTGCACTGGAACCAACATGGCTTCAAAATCTGCGTAAATTACATATGGCACATTTTGTTTCCTTTCGTAGTTTTTAAACTCAATCACTGAACCTTTTTGCGGTAGCTGAGTCATTACACCGGCACATACATGAGAATCAATTTCCATACTTGATCTAAAAAATAGCAAACACTCGTCACAAAAAAATAATTTCCCGTTATGGTTAGTTATTTGTTTTCTCACCAAACGCGATAAATCTTTGATCAGACAGTAATGTGAATATCTGCTCTTTTCTAATAATAGTAAATTAACCGTTTTTTTGTTATCGTTATTAAACCCAGATTTGTATAAAGGTCCTATGATCTGTCTATTATTTTCTAAGCCATATACATTTATTCGTAATCTTGGATTATTTTTTTCAAACATTTGTATATCGGTAAAAGTTACTGGAAATGACATTCCTTCTATGTTAAACAGATTGAAAAAATTTGGATATGAAGAAACTCTCTGAATGTTCCTATTTGCTGGGTAAAGAGCTGCCGTGACCGACCACAGGAAACAATATACATCATTGTTACGAATATTTACACATGCCTTTTTATTTTTAATGATCGGAGGTAAATCAATAAATCTTGAACCACGGAGCGGTTGATACCTATTTATATTTACCTCCATGTAACAGTTATTAAGGAAAGTCCAACCAGAATCCCGCTCTTCAAATTCGTCTATCTTTTTCAGTAATTGATTAGCAACATCTGTAAAGAGCTTTGTAAAATCATAGTTCATACATATAATAATATTTTTGGTTTCAAATGATTTAACTTCTGGTATGTTATGTTTAAGTAGTACAAACTTTGAGTATATATGAAAGTTAACCTTAAGGGAAGTGTGAGCTGCAAGAGATTGATCAATTAAAGATTTGACCCTACTGTGAAGGTGTCTGAAGAAAACAGGTAAAGATGTCTGTTCGTTCGTGTCAAGAGTATGTAATCTATATGTTGCTAATCGATTTTTAAAAGCAGAGTTCACTTTCTCCACGCCATGATCTAAAGTAATTACGTTATCTGACTTTCGGTGTATTTTACTCCTTAAATGTCCTATCCATTTCTTACCATTTACCTCAACACCACAGCTATCACAGAACGGCATATTAATTGGTGAAACACACAGACAGATTAGGATGGAATTTTTAATTGAAATTTATGATGGTCAATGAATTAATCAAATTTATTTAATATTTTTATGTATAACATACAAATAGACAATTATATTAAGTTTAGTAGGTACGGACTTATTTAAAATTAATTTTATTGGAAAAGAAAGTGGCTTCAGAATCTGCGAACAACTCGCTGGCTTGCCTAACAAATTTTTGTAGATGAGCCCAGTGAGGAGATTCCTCGTCAGTCCGAAGCTTCAACCACAGCAGAGATTTTTTCCAAAGGTCGTCGCCACCTTCTTGGACGTCAACCGAGTTGTACACCTTCAACTCAATGTGGAAGGGACCCTCGGTAGACACCGTACGCCTCGTTTGACCGTTAGCCACCCGATTGTAAAGCACCGATGTGGATGGAGCTCTGCCGGTGTTGACGGTGGGAGTTTTACTGTCAAGGTGGAAGATGTCGTATCCCTTTTGCGCAGCCTTTTTCTTTGAAGCTCTGAAACAGGGAAATTTTCTATATTATAATATTGTACCTTAGTATAATGTTCATTACATAAATAATAAATGATCATTATGAATTGGATGTTATGAATCGTTATGTTATGATAAGATTGTTATGAACTGGACAACATCAGTTTTGCTTCAGTTAGGAATATTACGTGAACAGATTAATAGATGATTGTCATGAACGACACACAAAGTTTGATACTAATGGAACTCGAACCCTAGACTTCTGGATTTGCAACTACGGTCACTCATTACTACTTAGCCAGAAAAATAAATAAATTGCTCATAATAATATTATATTAATAAAAATAGCAAAACTACCATTATTTAGCACGTAACCTCGCTCACTCATATATTGCGTAATGTAATTGATTATACGTATTTTAATTGGTAGTATTTGGTATGTTATCATCACTTTACATCAGCTGGGTATAAGAGTATCTACTAATGAGTAATAATTACCTTGAATATTCGCTTGAGGTACTTCTAGCAGATGACTTGCGTTTGACGGGAGCCTTTTTCAACGTCCCAGCCTCGCTCCTTACCACTTTGTCACAATCGAACTCTTGGTCCGCTCTGAAAACATAATACCTATTATAAGTTACAAATAGTAAATAAATACACAGAAACCTACTCAGAAAACTATCACATTATCTTCACAAAAACTTCCTCATCGTAAAAAACTATTTTTAACAACACTAGATTTTTTACTCGTAAATTATAATATAACCAGCTTTTGCCCGCGGCTACGTCCGTGAGGATGTCGACATAGCTTTAATCTTTCACATGGTCTGATCTACCCCACATCCAATTTCATCAATAGGTAAAGCGGTTTAGGAGGCGTAAAAGCGTTGTTACGCTTTACCTTGTTACAGACAGACAGAAAGTGTTACTTTCGCATATTTTATGATATTAGTATAGATAAGTAATGAACATGTACGTACTGGTACATACGGACGTACCTTATATGATCGCTTGCAACGCTTTTGACAGCTGGTGACGATTTGCGCTTTCCACCCCCCTTAGCTGCCTTCGAATTTGACTTGGCGGCGTCGATCGACGTCGCACTGTTGCCACTATCGTACTCTGAATCCGACCTGTAAATATTATGAACAGAATAGTTATTAATTGCGACTAGTAACTCAGAAAACGAAGTGTTTAGTCCGTCAATTGCAACAATTCGGTAGTCACTCAAACTAATAAAATTTGACAAGACTAATACGCTATCACTAGTTAGTATCACTCATCGTCACCGTGCACAAAATAACGATAGGTTTAGTTCTGGCAAATTTGTTTAAAGGTTAAAAAGATTTCTCACTTAAAAACAATAGAACATGGGATAGAATATTTTATAACTTAGGAACTCACATTTTTAGGTAGGTACAATGACGATTAAACTCACAAAAATCTGGAGCCAGGTGTTTAGTCTTCAAGGTGAAAGGTCTTGGTCTTCAAGGTGGAAGGTCTTCAAGATGGTGGTTGCTCCAATGGATTCGTTCAACGGTATAACGAAGTCAGAATGAAGCACTGACTGAATGATTCCGGATTTTATAAGAAAATTAATGATAATTTAGCAAAATACGTTAGGGTTGTCACTACGCTTAGGAAAAAATATCTCGTCACGTTACGTAATGGAAATAATCAAATTAAGATAAAAGTAATGTAAATTCTTCATGAAAGTATTAATAAGTTATACATATCTAATAATAATGTAAATATTTATGAAAATATTTTGTATGACGTAAAGTTTACTTAATATTTACATTTCCCTATTATGTTTGTATACAGTAAATACAGGAAATGGAAATAAAAATTAAACTTAACATTATACATATAAAAAATTGTCTTTCTTATAATTTCATTATTTAATAATAACTCAAATTGTAATCGCTCCATAGCTCAGCTGGCTGAGCATTCCCTGTAAGGGAAAGGTCATGGTTTCGAGTCCTACTTGAGCATTTCATTTTTTTCGATGTATTTGAAATAAAAAATTGCATTAATAAATGCTGTCAGTATTAATAAAAAATATAAACTTTTAATTTATTTTATTTTTAGATATAAAATGTGATCAGAAATGAGGTAAGTATTTGATTAAAAAACTAAATTATCTGGATTATAATATTCAAATATTCATTATGTTCAAAGAGTAGGTAATCTCGATTAATTATTTGACACCAGTGTAAATACCTATTAAATCCTTCATACAATATTTTATTGTATCGAAAAATAAAATGTATTAATTTTAATTTATTGATTATTAACTAATAGTGGCAGCCCTAATGTAATTCGTGTAAGCATTTTCGACCCACATAACTTCAAAGAATCACATTGAGTAAATTTACATACTCCACGTGTAAAAATCCTACAACTTGTACAATCCTGTCATTATCATCCGAGCCAATTCCCAACATTTTTTTTAGTTGGGGTCGGCTTTCTAGTCGTAACTATGATGCGGCTGAAATTCGGTATTTTTCCGTGGAGCGACTACCATCTGACCTCCACAACCAAATTGACGATATCGAAGTTCTATAGTTAGACTAGTTGGACTTTTGAGGGCTCCAACTAACCGTAACGACTGCCATAGATGTTAGTATGGCAACCGGGACCGACGGCTTAACGTGCTCTCCGAGGCACCCAGACTCCGAAACAAACATTTGTGATTGATCACACAAAGTATTTGGTCCGACCCGGGATTCGAACCCGAGACCATCTGCGCGTCAGTCGGTTACACTTCCGACCGCGTAACAGAGGCAGTCGCAAACTTGTACAATCCTGTATTAATATAAATTTGTATTATTATTATTATTATTATAATTTTAACGAATAACTTAATTTTTGATCCCACTAATTATTATATTTAAACATAAAAGTTTTTTAAAGATATTCTTCTTAATATGTAGGTGTGTAGCTAAACGGATCTGGCTAAAATTTGTTCAAGGAAAATGTCAGCCTCCATGGCGTGATGGATTCGATTCCCGCACGGTGCAATAATTTGTTTGCATGAATATGACTATTTGCATTGGTCTGGGTGTTTATATGTATAATAATTATACATACATACATACATACATACATATGGTCACGCCTTTATCCCCGAAGGGGTAGGCAGAGGCATAATATGCCCACATTTCACCTTTTTTTGTATAATTTGTCCCACGTAATATGTGGTGAGCCGTATTGCCGTGTTTAAATGGACAGGCGCAGGTTGTGACTGCCTGCTGTTGAAATAAAGCCTTCAACTTTGCTTAACGACTGCCATTTTACTGGCAACCGGGACCAACGGCTTATCGTGCCTTCCGAAGCACGGAAACGCTCAAATAAATGTCACAAAGTGATCACATGAATGGTCACCCATCCATGGACCGGCCATAGTGAAAGTTGCTTACTGCAGTGATCGTTTACAGAACACTGAGTCCGCGGGGCCACGAGCGCTTCACGATCGTTCAATATCTTACACGCGACCTACATCAACACCTTTGGACCTCAAGCCATCCGATCCTGCTAGGCAGTGCATCCGCTAAATAACAAGCTAGGGTTTAGTACAGGTTTTCGTTTCAAGGTAGAAAGTTGGGCAACAGTCGATCTCGATAAAGTCAAAGTGCTAATATATAATACGAATATAATACGGTCTTACAATATAGTTTTTATCTAACTACTAGCTGTTGCCCGCGACTTCGTACGCGTGAAAATTGTTACAATGCCAATTTGATTGCTCTCTGCTTAGCCCCTAGGATATGAAGCGTGATAATATGTAACCTATTTTAACACCCTACCCCTAGATAATATTTGTGCAAAATTTGAATCAAATCTATTGAGTACTTTTCGAGATCCTTCCGGACAAAGCAAAGCAAACAGACAAACAGACAAACAGACAGACAAAAATTTTTCTAACTATATTTTCGGCTTCGGTATCTTATGTTGAACACCCAGCAAGTATTTTTTTTTTTAATTTTTCCAATGTACAGTTTTGACTTTTCTATCATTTTATTATATGTATAGATTTACTTAAAATAAGTAGATATCTATTATAAAAATATGTTTTTATGTAAAATTGATCGTAGATAAAATATTAAATAGTGAAGTCGTAGGTAAAACTAGTCAAGTAATTTCATTCATGGAATATTATTAGCGATCAGTAGCAGGTGCATTTATGTATGAGAATTGTATACAATAACATTTCTCATACCTAAATATGCACCTGCATCATTATCATATTGCATTCGGCGAAGCTCGATAGCCGCGCGCGACGCGCGTAACGAGACCTCGCTGGGAGTGATGTGCCGACAAAGGCTTAGCGACGTGACGATCGTTTCATACGTGCTATGTAGGTTGCTATACTTAGGTTATGTAATATTTACTATATTGCACCACCACCTGTAATATTGATTGAGTTATAGATCAGTAATATTGAGAGTTTTAACGAGCGGAGTGAGTTAGAACTCTCAATATTACTCTACTTCTCGCAAGGCCTGAACCACCTCGGCCCAAGGAGTGGCGACATGTGTGGCACTACAAGTCAGCAGACTGGGATGGACTGCGAGAGTTCTATGCGTCGTACCCGTGGCGGCGGCTTTGTTTTGCCTCAGAGGATCTGGATTCTTGTGCTGTAGCAGTCGCTGAGGGGATCTTGGAGGGTATGGAATGCTACATTCCCAACCGATGGATCCCTGTAGGTGCAAAAAAGCGACCGTGGTTCAATCGGCTCTGCAGAGAAGCTCTAATACAGAAAGAATCTGCCTACAGAGCTTGGACCACGGCTCGTGCAAATTCAGATCCAAACATCTCTGAGGTGAAACGCAAATTAAATGCCGCCTCGAGGTCCAGTAAAAGAGCAATTGTCAAGGCCAAGTTCGATTTCGTCGGCAGAATTGGCGAACGGCTAGCAGGCTACCCTTCAGGAAGTCGTGAATTTTGGTCGCTTGCCAAAGCCGAGGGAAACTTCTGTCGGTCAGGATTACCACCCTTGCTTAAACCCGACGGTAGTTTGGCCCAGAGTGCCAAGGAGAAAGCCGACCTTTTGGGTAATCTCTTTGCCTCTAACTCGACCATGAGCGACGGGGGTGCTTTACCGCCGGGCATTCCGAGTTGTGGCACTTCCATGCCGGAAGTTAAATTTACACAGCGGAATGTCGGGCGGGAGCTTCAATCTCTGGACGTTCATAAGTCGAGTGGGCCAGACGGCATTCCCGCGGTGGTACTTAAGCATTGTGGTCCAGAGTTGTGTCCGGTACTTACACGTCTTTTCACACTTTCCTATTCTATGCAACAAGTCCCGGCGTCGCACAGTGGATCGATTCATACAAATCTGCGGACATAGGAATCTTGAAAAACTTTTTACTGATTTTACCAAAACTAATGATGCCAATGTGTTTATCTTAATAATTGTAGTCGAAAACATTAATGCACAATTTTGATAAGACTTCAATTTTAAAAAATATTCGACAAAAACTGATTTTAATGTATGGAAAAGCACATTAAAAAAGGGATAGCTTGCGATTTTCTCGTGTTTTCTGATTCTAACGTCTATAGTGACTTTTGATGGGTTGTTAGCAAAATTGACATATGTTTTATATAACGCGTTATTGTTTTATTTGATTAATACATTATTTTCTTCAAATCTTAAAGGTAAATCACTATACAATACCAAAATGTTGCTAAAAAAGTAGAATAAATTTATAGTCGCCTGCTTATAAGTATCTCTCAAAAACTCCCGATCCCGTATGCTAGTCATATTATTTTTGTTGTGTGTAGGACAGTACTAGGCTAAAATGTAGTTTATCAACAATTATAACTGTAAAAAAATGAACTAGACATATTTTCTTAAAGAAAATAAGAAAAATGATATTTTGTCATATAGCTCCCAGAGGGGTGCCTAGGGGTACCTAAAATGTTTGGCAGATATTTGGTTAACAACCCATTAAACGACACTTTAAGAGTTAAAATCAGAAAACTCGAGAAAATCGCAAGCTATCCCTCTTTTAATGTGCTTTTCCATACATTGAAATCAGTTTTTGTCGAATATTTTTTAAAATTGAAGTCTAATCAAAATTGTGCCTTAATGTTTTCGACTACAATTATTAAGATAAACACATTGGCATCATTAGTTTTCGTAAAATCAGTAAAAAGTTTTTTAAAATTCCTATGTCCGCCGATTTGTATGAATCGATCCACTGTGCGTCGTGGAAGATCGCGTATGTACATCCTGTACCCAAGAAGGGTGACAGAACCGACCCGGCCAATTACAGGCCTATAGCCGTCACCTCCCTTTTATCCAAGGTGATGGAGCGTGTAATTAATACACAGCTCCTGGGGTACCTTGAGGAACACGACCTGCTCAGCGACCGGCAGTACGGTTTCCGTCACGGTCGCTCGACGATCTTCTTGTGTACCTAACACACCGATGGGCGGCGGCTATCGAGAGTAAGGGTGAGGCTCTAGCTGTGAGCCTCGACATCTCTAAAGCCTTTGACCGGGTCTGGCACCGTGGTCTTCTTACGAAACTGCCCTCATATGGACTACCCGAGAGATTATGCGGATGGGTGTCCAGCTTCTTGGCCGGTAGAAGCATCAGGGCCGTCGTTGACGGCAGCTGTTCAGACTGCATGGCCATAAATGCTGGAGTACCGCAAGGCTCAGTGTTGTCCCCTACTCTGTTTCTGCTGCATATCAATGACATGTTGTCTATTGACGGCATTCATTGTTATGCAGACGATAGTACGGGGGACACTTGTTACACGGGCCGCCCCGGTATCTCTCGGGACACAGTGGAGGAAAATCGTGAACAGCTTGTGTCTGAAATCGAGGCTACTCTTACTAGAGTGTCCGATTGGGGTGGACAAAATCTTGTCCAGTTCAACCCTTCCAAGACACAAGCGTGTTTTTTCACCGCTAAGCAAACCCCAATTACTGTAGCGCCGCAATTTCAGGGCACATCTCTTTCCATCTCCAAAAGTATAGGGATCCTTGGCGTTGACATCTCCAGTGACGTTCAGTTCCGTAGTCATTTGGAGGACAAGGCTAAGCTGGCGTCCAAAAAGCTAGGTGTGCTCAACAGGGCGCGGCGGTACTTCACTGCGGCGCAAACACTGCTTCTCTATAAGTCGCAAGTGCGGCCGCATATGGAGTACTGCTGTCACCTCTGGGCGGGAGCACCTGAATATCAGCTTCGTCCATTTGACTCGGTGCAAAGGCGAGCTGTAAGAATTGTCAACGATCCTGTACTTACAGCTGGTGTGGAACCTCTTCGCGACAGGAGAGACTTTGCCTCCTTATGCGTGTTCTACCGCCTGTACAATGGTATGTGCTCTGAGGAATTGTTTGATATGATGCCCACGGCTACGTTCTATCATCGCACCGCTCGCCACAGACAGGGAGTTCATCCTCACACTCTGCGTCCGGTGCGTTCCAGCACGGTTAGATCCGATAGGTGTTTTCTTCCGCGCACGCTTAGGTTGTGGAATGACCTCCCTGCCTCGGTTTTCCCAAACGCCTACAGTATGGGGTTCTTCAAAGGGGGTCTTAGAAGGTTTTTACAGGGTCGGCAGCGCGAGTGTGGCACCTCTGGTGTTGCAAACGTTCATAGGCTGCGGTGACCACCGGTCCTTCTGGTGGGCCGTATGCTTGTCTGCCACCTTAGTGGTATAAAAAAAAAAAAAATATATATATACATATCTTATATATAAAAATGAATCGCAAAATGTGTTGGTAAGCGCATAACTTCAGAACGGGTAGACCGATTTCACTAATTCTTTTTTTGTTGTGTAAGGTATTGTCAGGAGAAGGTTCTTATGAAAGAAAAAATATTGTATTCCCACGGGAACGGGAACTACGCGGGTGAAACTGCGTGACGTCCTCTAGTTTATAATAAAATTGTAACAGGTCGCTGTTTTATAGTAATTGTACTATCTTTTTTTTTTATATTCAGCACGCCGAATTGACGTCGCCACCAGCCTAATGGAAAGCCGTGGTGCATCTAGCGATTGGGTGCCACTTTTGACAGTGGTCCTCAAGTTGGCGGCCCTGTGATGTGCCTGTTCACGCTCCTCTTAAAGAACCCGGGATTGTAAAATGAGGGAAAAACGTGTGCGGGCAGGTCGTTCCAAGTTTTCACAGTTCGACAGAGGAACGATCTTTTGAAACGCTCAGTTCTGGCGAAGATTCTCTCCACTGTGTATGAGTGGTATCTCTGCCCGGCACGCGTTGTTCGGGATCGGAAAGAAGAGGGTGGCATCAGGTTGAAGAGCTCTTCAGAACATTCGCCGTGATACATTCGGTAGAAAGCAGCCAAGGACGCTATGGTTCTTCGCTGCGCTAACGGTTCAAGGCCTCTCGTCACCTCAGGACAACCAATTATTCGGATAGCACGTCTCTGCATAGCGTCAAGCGCGTCTAGTAAGTACCTCGCAGAGTTATCCCAAAGGTGAGAACAGTACTCGACGCAGGGACGAATCTGCGTCTTGTAGGGTAAACATCTCTGATGTGGCGTGAAGTACCGCCTCACCTTATTTAGGACTCCAAATTTACGCGAGGCCAGCCCAATACAACTCTCCATGTAGTTTTGGTGATTAAGCTCCTCCTTCGTCCTTTAGTGAAACCGTAATGGTCTGAAGAGAGGGTAGAGGAAGGAATGGGGACTTCTTAGCTGAAAACGCACACGCCTGAGTTTTTCTCACATTGAACTCGACCAGGTTGTCTTAACCCCATTGGGCAATGTGACCCAGGTCCCGGTCGAGATCCGCCACGAGTTGCCGTCTCTTCTCCTCCACGTCACCACGCCCCTCCGATGGACGGCCAGAATAGCTCCCATGTAGCGTACTATCATCCGCATAACAATGAATACATCCAAGGGGCAGCATGTCATTAATATGCAAAAGAAAGAGAGTTGAGGACGATACCGATCCCTGTGGTACTCCGGCATTTACCTGCAAAAAGCAGGAAGCCTGACCATCACAGAGAACCCGCATACGTCGCCCGAGCAGGAAGCTGGCCAACCAGCGGCACAACTGAGGCGATAAACCATAATTATGCCGGCAGCTTGGAAAGAAGCGACGCATGCCATACCCTATAAAAGACTTTAGCGATGTCTAGGCCAATAGCCAGAGATTCGCCGTGCCTCTCCATAGCCTCACCCCAGGTGTGTGTTATGTACGCCAGGAAGTCACCCGTTGATCGTTTCGGCCTAAAGCCATATTGACGATAGCTAATTAACGAGTGATTCTCCAGGTAGCGCATGAGTGGTTTGTTGATAATTAGCTCGAACACCTTGCAAATGACGGTGTTTACTGCTATGGGGCGATAGTTGGCCGGTTTTATACTAAACTAGCTGATGCCCGCAGCTTCGCCCGCGATGGCGCTGTATGTGAAAAATGATTTTCCCGCTTTTCTGTTGAAATTTTTCCTGAATTTTCTTTGCTATAAACCTCACGGAGCCCGAGACCTATCCAACGAATGCAAAACAGTGGGAATCGGTTCGTGCGTTCTGGAGTTATAGCGTCAGGAAGGAAAACCCGACTTATTTTTATATAATAGACTAGCTGATGCCCGCAGCTTCGCCCGCGATGGCGCTGTATGTGAAATATTGCTGAATTTTCTTTGCTATAAACCTCACGGAGCCCGAAACCTTTCCAACGAATGCAAAACCGTGGAAATCGGTTCGTGCGTTCTGGAGTTATAGCGTCAGGAAGGAAAACCCGACTTATTTTTATATAATAGATTACACAGTGACAGAAAGTCGTTTAGAAGGCTAAGCTTTTTACTTTGAAGGAACGGAACAGAGCTTGTATTAACAGAAGTATTGCAGCTAGCGAAGTAGTAATCATAGTAATCTGTAGTATTAAAATCTCCATTGAACAAGAAATTGTCCGCTGGAGGAACATTAAGCATTAAGTGTTGGCAATGAGCATAGAAAATATTCATGCTGTCACAACTTAGGTCAGGAGGCAAGTAACAGACACATATATTTAGTCGAGGGACACAACGCGCCCACCGGGATCAACTGAAATCCAGCCATCCTCCATATCACTTTCCCATGATGCCTGACGGACAACTTGTTACTCTTTTTAGCAGCCAAGAGAACTCCACCCCCTCTTCATTGGTAGAAGAAGAATCTTCGCGATCTCTTCTAAAAAGATTATAACGAGCGTCAACAATTTCTCCATCAGACACTCTTGCATTAAGTTTTGTTTCCGTCAGGCATATTATATCATAGTTGGTATTTAACAAGTTTAATCCAAATTCAGACAATTTACCTCGCATCTTTTTTTTACATTTTGATAGTATAATTATACTGAACACTGTTAAGGTTATAATTAGTGTCCGACCGAAACTGGTTTTCCGGCCGAAACCGAAACCGAAACCGAACTTTCGGCCCCAGGGTCAGTTTCGGCCGAAACCGAAACCGAAACCGAAACTCACGTGTTCATATTGAAAAAAAAAAAAAAAAACCAGCCAAGTGCGAGTCGGATTCCGCACAGAGGGTTCCGTTACAAAAATTGAGCACAAAAATTACGTTTGCTGTGTAGATGCTTTTTTCTAATTTTTTAGTAGGTATTTTTTGTTATCGGCATCAGAACAGGGTGAGGTGGTGATGACAGTGTCTCTTGACATCGCCAACCCTTTTAGCACCTTACCCTGGAGCTGCGTTTGGGAGGCGCTTATTTACCATGGAATGCCTTCACACCTCCGTCGAATTGTCGGGGCCTATCTTTCCGAGAGGGCCAAAACTTACCCGAGCTGGCTAGGGCTGGGTCTGCGAGATGTGTCGTTCGGTGTTTCATAGGGATCGGTCTTAGGACCGCTTCTGCGAAACATCGTCTACGATTGGGTGCTACGTGGTCCGTTGCTCAGGGGTGACGGCATAACGTGTTACGACGACACTCTCATTACAGCGCGAGGAGCAACGTCCCGAGACGCTGCCCTGAGGCCACCTGCGGGATCCAGCTTACATATAGGGGGCGTCAGCATGTGCATCGAGCTATCGATGACGTATCTGGGGCTCGTACTCGATAGCCGGTGGAACTTCGGATACCACTTCCGAAGTTTGGTCCCATAGCTGAGGGAGGGGGCATCAGCCGCAGTCTCGCGGTTATTGCCCAATATCAGGAGACCCAACACTCCCTGCAGGAGACTGTACCTTGGGATCGTGCGGAGCATGGTCTTATACGGGGCCTCCGTATCGGCGGAGATCCTGATGGCCAGCAATGCGGCTAGATTGCTTAGCCCGCAGAAGGCGACGGCTGTCAGGGTGATAAGGAGATACCACACGATCTCAGTTAAGGCGACATGTCTTCTAGTCGGGACCCCTCTGGAAGCAAGGGCCCTTGCATCATTGTTTAAAATGGCGCAAGGAGCCGCTGGAGCAGGGCCATAGGCCTCTGTGAGTAGGTCATGCTCGTAAAAAAGACGGCGGGGAGGAAGCGGGAGAGAACTCTGCCACCCGAGTCCTACAGTCTGCGGCGGCGCCCCATACTATTAGCCTCCATGACCGGGGACCTGAGGACGGTGACGGGGCTGCTTACCGTCTTTACAGAAGCAGGCCTTAGACGATAGCATGACGTGAGAGATTCATCTACGCCCCGCTCAAGAAGCGGGATAATAACTGAACAGCCCCCCAAAGACGCGGCCGCAGTATGCATCACTCCGAGGGCATACTCGGTGCTCCCAACCGTAGGCTGTTAGGTAGGATACGCGTGGTTTTTAGTCGGTAGAACTACTGTACAGTGAAAATTTTAGGCCTATATCTGGCACGGTTCCAGCGATACAGCCTCGTGTCTAATAGAAAAACGGACAGCTAGGCCTCATGTCTTGTTAATAGGCTTTAACCCCTCCGTGTATGAGTTAGACTCGCACTTGGCCGGTTATTTTTTCAATAGGTGCAGCAAGTTCCACCAAGTGCCATCAATCAACGGTATAAATCTTCTCAAGTGTTCATTTTAGAAATATCTCCACCTCAAGATGAGTTTCTTTCTTCTATGTGTGGAATTACTCATAAATGCTATTGCGAACTCCTACCGACTAAAACCACACGGTGCCTTGCTACTAGCTCTTGGCTGGTTTTGGTTACATTCTAGAAGTATATAACTAAAACTGGACTACAGTGAGCCGCAGTAGCGCTCGAAGGGTTCCGAACAAGAAAATCAGCAAATAATCACGTATGTTATTTGGAAGGCCCCCTTTAATATTATTAATTTGTCTATTTTTATTATTTGTAGCTATAACGGCAACAGAAATGCATCATCTGTAACAATTTCAACTGTCTAACTATCACGGTGCATGAGTCTGCTGACAGACAGATGACCAACGAAGTCAACGGAACCGACAACAAATGGGTAGGGTTATATAATGTAGATCTAGATCACCTTTTTAGGATTCCGTAAAAATTGTATTATTATCTATTGATTGGAAGTCCTTTGTAAATCTGTAAATCTTCGGTTAGTAACATTTTAACTGGTTGGGCTGACCCTAACCACGTCAAGCGTAGTGCTAGGCACTTAAAATTCATGAACACGTGAGTTTCGGCCCGGCCGAAAGTTTCGGCCCATTTTGGCCGAAACCGAAACTCCGGCCGAAACTCGATTTTTTGGCCGAAACTGGCCGAAACCGAAACCGAAACCGAAACTTCGGTCGGTCACTAGTTATAATATTAATCAACATAAAAAAAACAATATTTAATGTAGGTAAAAATATATGAAAATAAAGGGATAAGTTATATTAAGTCGATAAATTGTTTAAGTTTTCTAAGCGTATCTATGTTTTTCACTAACATAGCAGGATTTGTTTCACCATTGCGAATCTAAATTTGGCCATAACGTACCAAAACAAATTTATAGTTCATAGAACATTTGGTAGTTCTTGACATTTTCCACAACTATGGGTGGTGGTTGTGGAGGTTTTTTCGTTCTTCTGTGCTTTTTCATTGGAGCAGATGGTATAGAATAGCGGGGAGGGTGTCCAGATCAATTTCCTTTTTATTTTACGATTTTTTATTCGTACCCACTCGGTTTCTTTAGCAAGTACTTCCTCGTTGGTCTCTTATTGGACCGCTTGAGTGGAACTTGGAATCTCCATGTAAATCAACCAAATCATATAAACATAAAGCTACAGAATTAAACCATTTTTGAAATTTAGGACACAAGCCTATTGTATTGATATTGAATGAAATAGCTGCGTCAGCACCTAGCTCGAGCGGTGACACGACCGTTCGCTGCGAATTTCGAACACACAGCACACCTTAAGTGAGGCCGCAGTGGTAGCCGTATGTCTTTTTTAAAGTATGACACTCGTCCTGGAGTGTCATACTCTAGTTCTAATGACGTTTCCTCGATGGTCGTTACCTCGATGTCTTTAGCTCGATTGTACACTTCACCGATGGGTCGTTTCACCGAAAGATCAATACCTCGAAGGATCAATTCGTCGATGGGTCTTTTCTTCGATAGTACATTTGATCGAAGGGTCGTTTCCTCGAAATATATACAACAAAATTATGAGACTTTTCCATTCCAAAATAAACGACGATATACCAAATCAGAATGACCGATCTAAAGCAGCCCGCATATCATTATTGGAGCAGACAATCCTTGTATGAGTAGGTGGTTATAAAAAAAAACAACCTTAGCCTTCTAACCTAACCTATCCGAGTCGGGGTGGGCAGTGTCCCTTTTTTTAAAGTGCTGGATGCGGGCTGCTTTAGATCGGTCATTCTGATTTGGTATATCGTCGTTTATTTTGGAATGGAAAAGTCTCATAATTTTGTTGTGTATATTTCGAGGTAACGACCCTTCGATCAAATGTACTATCGAAGAAAAGACCCATCGACGAATTGATCCTTCGAGGTATTGACCTTTCGGTGAAACGACCCATCGGTGAAGTGTACAATCGAGCTAGAGACATCGAGGTAACGACCATCGAGGAAACGTCATTCGAACTAAAGTATGACACTCTTCTAAATCGTATACGGAAAGTTTACCTACCGCGGAATTTAAGAATTTTTGTGAAACGTAATACATAAACCAGTAAACGAATAAATTTTACCCAACTAGAGCAACGCTCAGCAAGTTCGTCTATCATGTGAACGTGATCGGAGACAGGTATGGTATGTGCATGGAGGCAAGCTGTTTTAATTTCCGGTAAATCTATCTTCTCGTTGTGATTGATTTTATATTTTTATTGTCGAGTTCATAGTTTTAAGGTGACATTATTTTACATTGACATTAAATTAAAAATATGAATTGCTTAGACAATTTGAAAATTTTAGTACACTAATAAAGGGTGTTTTTTTAGAGGTATAGAACTTTGAAATGGAATAAAACGAAGGTGATTGTTTTTATTGATATGAAAATGACTTTATTCGAAAGGAAATCTTCTGGCATTATAATTAAAATATGATTTCTGGCAAATAACCGCCACGGCTGGCTCGGACGTAGTCTAATCTAGAGGTCCAATTTTCGATGACTTTCCCAACATTTTTGGCCGTATATCGACAATAACGCGCCGAATGTTGTCCTCCAAGTGGTCAATCGTTTCGGGCTTATCGGCGTAGACGAGCGACTTCACATATCTCTACAGAAAATAGTCAAGTGGCGTAAAATCGCACGACCCTGGAGGCCAATCCACTTGTCCAAAACGCGAAACTATGCGGTAACCAAACGTTTCCTTCAATAAATCAATTGTGGCACGAGCTATGTGACATGTTGTGCCGTCTTGTTGAAACCACTACTACAGCACATCATGGTTGTTCAATTGATGAACAAAAAAGTCAGTAATCATCGCTCTATAGCAGTCACAATTGACTGTAACGTTCTGGTCAGCATCGTTTCTAAAGAAGTACGGACCAATTATTTCACCAGCCTATAAAGCACACCACACAGTCAGTTTTTCTGGATGTAACGGTGTCTCAACATACACTTGAGGATCATCTTCACCCCAAATATGGCAGTTTTGTTTATTGACGTATCCATTCAACCAAAAGTGAGCGGCACCGCTAAACAAACTTCGCTTATGAAAATCACGATACGCATTACGGACAGAACCAATATTTTCAAAATAAATTTGCACAATTTGGAAGCGTTGTTCAGGCTTCAGTCTATTCATGTTGAAATGCCCAACCAAACTAAACATAAATCACTTTACAGCTGATAATAATACCGCCAGTTAAAACAGTTATGCCAACTTAAAGTTCTATACCTCTAAAAAAAACACCCGTTAGTTATGATTGTTGTTATTATGTTCATGAATTTTTAATTAATAATGCATACTAACTTACTTATACTTACTACTTATACTTACTACTTACTTACTACTTACTACTACTTACTTACTTACTTACATACTTACTTCTTTATGATCTAAACTAACCATATTTTTTTAATTTATATTTAATTTGTACACCATGTTATATGGTAGGACATAGCCGACTAATTGTATGTTGATTTTAGGATCCTTGTAATACCTATGTACCACATAATGATACAATAAATAATAAATAAATTCTTTCACAGGCCAAGTATAGTAGTATATAATTGTACCTTCTGGACCACAGATAGTTCAGCACCGCTTCACTATCTGAGGTCCAAAAGGATACAATTATATTATCTCCATAATCACATAACTCACCCACCTGCCCGTTTAACGAAACTCCAACCTTCACGCGCACCGATGTATTTGCGGTGCAAAAATGTGTACGCGTTCGATAATCGCATAAAATATCCGATCACTATCATCCCATGTCGTTAGCGAACCCAATGTATCTAGAACGCAATGTATGTTCACACCTAGACACATGCATTCCAATGTATTGCTGTGAAAAATGTTGTGAAAAATTCACAACATTTACATCGGCTAAAATATCACAAGCAAAACAGTGACCTAAGGCAGGTGTCTCACCGACAACGAGAGAACGAGTAACTATCGACTATTTTCTCGCTCAAGAAACGTACAATAGATATACATTCCGTGTAAACAAAAGAGATGCGTATACAAATAGTTCATCGCTGACTGTTCACACTGCTGGCGAGCACTCGCTTCACTAGTTTGTTCGTTTTGTTTCTCGCTCAGCGATTCTCGCTCTACTCGTTACTCGTTCGTCGATGCCGGTGAGACACCTGCCTTACATAGACTTTGTTGGAAAATAGAATAAAACTCTGTATTGTCAAAATATACTTCCCATTTATTTATATTAATTCAACGCATTAAATTTAGGGGTTTCGTCGAACAACTCGTCCACAGATGCAACTAAGCTTTGCAGCTTTCGCCATTGTTGGGAATCTTGTTCAGCCTGGAATTTGATTCGGACCAACGCTTTTTTCCATAGCTCCAAGGCTTCGGTGTCGCGAACGTCGTTTGTGCGGTAGACCTTGAGATCCACGTAGTATTCCCCCGATGTACTTGCTGATCGGCGCTCCGTACCGTTCGCAACTCTGTTCACGAAGTACGACGACACCACCGTAGGACTCTCTAAGGACTCCTCGCTCCGTTTACTAAGCCCAAATATGTCCACTGATGGCTTAATCTTTTTTCTGAAACAAATAATATTTAATTACTTTTGGTAACATAGATTACGATTACGTTCCTGTGAATTATCATAGAAACCATGAATTATATACGAAACATACTTTAAACATTATTGCATATATATTATATTACTGTCACTGGAAACAGATATTGGTTAAAATAATAATAATTACCTCATACTGACAGGAGATTTTCTCGATGTTGATGGTTTGTTTCTTTTCCCGCTTTTATTGTTCGATCCCTGGGCATTTTTGGAGCTAGTAAAAGGGTGATCATACTCTGAGTCAGACCTGTAATTAAAATATAATTTATCAATAAAATAAATATATCATTGTCATCATCATAACTCAGTCCTGAGTGCGTTTAGTGCCTGGGCTTTGATGTCGCGAGATTGCTTTCCTACTTTTATTCCTCAGTGAGGTGTACTGTTTGATGTAAAACAGTTAATATCTAAAAAAGAAATGCTAGCAAGACTGTACGAAGTCATCATCAAGTATTAGCTATACTGAGTCCTAGGGTTCGTTCAATACCTTGGCTTCGATATACTTGTCTGGATATACTTGGTGATACATAAGGGTATATCAAGCCGAAACAGATAGCATCAGCTAGTCGTTTAGAACATATTTTGATGTAATTCTAACAACGAACCAATAAAAAAGTGAATTACTATACCACTGCAGAGTTGATAATATTTATCCTGTTCTGTCAGTAACTTTTTTGATTGGTTCGCTGTTGACACAAATCAGAATATGTTCTAAACGACTAGCTGATGTCACCTGTTTCAGCTTGATATACCGTTATGTAACATTCTGTATATGCTTTCCTAAATACAGACAAAATCTAAAACAAAAGAAAAATACAATGCAAAAAAGACTGTGTGAAGTCACCTCTAAGTGTCAGCCTCTCATCGGAATACTACGTGATGCTATAATCATCATCATAGCGCTAGTCTTGGTTGCGTTCAATGCAGGATCCGCTTTCCTACTTTTATTCTTTGTGATGTACATACATACATATGCTCACGCCTGTATCCCCGAAGGGGTATGCAGAGGTGAATAATTCACCCACATTTTGTCGATAATCACAAACATATCTTTGTGATGTGTGAATGAGATGTATATCTGAAAATATACAAGAAAAACAAACAAACAAAAAAATTAGAAAAAAAGAAATACTCACATTTTAACGAAGTTCGCAGAACTTTAAATATAAGTAGAAATATTACAGCCGAGCGTGTCCAAAGATTTCAACTTATCGTAAGCGTATACTAATGCGTTGTATAAACGTTAACCAAAAAGCAGTACATTATAAACAAATCCAAACGTAATACGAAGTCTAATTTAAAAATATATGTAAGCCGTTAAGAAATTGTGAAAAAACTAAACATTTTTATTTGTACGTATTGTAATCAATAAAATAGGTATGACTTGTTCAGTCATAATTTGTAATAATGCAAAAATACTTAGGGCTGCCACGTTTCTATCACATAATTTGCATACAATCACTTACTATAAATATTCTGGGACAATACATTAAACATGTTTATATATTTCTAAATACATACATATATTAAGCGTCGGTAGCGTAATGGTTAAGGCGTTGGACTTGGGATCGGAGGGTTTAAGAGTCCTGGTGTTTGCACTACCGACGTGAACCCATTCTTAACACAAGCTATTTACCTCAACAGGAGGGTTCACCAGAACACTAGTAATTTGGTTACTAGTAGTCTTTAAAATAAAATAGATTATTTACACCCACACACAGAATAAACCATCATGCACATGCATATGACATAAAGTTTTACCCTGAGTGGGGTATCGAACTCACGACCTGTGATTTCGCAGTCAGTGTCGTTTTATTGTCTGTGTTGATTTAACTATATTGAATTGATAAAGTATAACAACCCTACAAAAATGGCCAGGCTGCAGAGATTGTATTTGTGAGTGTATGGTATGAGATGAGTGAGGTATGAGGTATATTGGTTTGGACTTCTGAATGGTAAGAGATTTTCCGGTATCCGGTGATGGCAATAGGCTTGCCTCCTATTACGTAGAAAACATAATGTATGTAACCCTACAAAATAGCTGATCGAATTAGATTTTAATGTGTTGGCTTAAATATTCCATCAGATTTAGCAAAATGAATAAGGTTGTAATACAATACGACACATTGTGCAATTTAAAACGGATGTTTTAGAAATAATATGATACTTCAATACATTAGACACCAATGCTAAATTTATTTGGTACTTTTATTACGAATGGTGAGCATTGTATTGATACCTAGTAAATAATTCTCATTAACAAGTATATGAAATAAAACTAGTGTTTGGTATATTCAAATGAAATATTTATTAACCAATAGTAAATTGTTTTCTAGAAAACAAGGTAAGTTTTTATTTAATTATGAAGATTTTAAATTGAAGCTATATTATTATTATAATTTCTGTAAATTAATCAAATATTTTTGTTTCCCATAGATCCATAACTTGCACAATCGTATTTTGAGGATACCGCAATCGGTCAACGAATATCTTGGTTTTGGTTGACATATTATATAGAATCACGCCTTTATTCCCACGCGATAGGCAGAGGTGTTATTGATATAAAAGAGTAATTAAATACAGGTATAGTTGTTTTTATATTATTATTATTTTATTATCATACTATTTACTTAAAAATATAATTTACTAGACGATTCCCGCGGTTTCACCCGCGCAGTTTCCGTACCCGGGGGAATACGGGAATAAAATAACCTATCTCATAAGTTGGACTACACGGCTCACGGTGTGCCAATATAATTTAAAATCGGTTGAGTAGTTTAGGAGTCCATCGCGGACAAACATCGTGACAGGAGATTTATATATTTTACGATGTACATATATAAGGTTAATAATAACATGAAATTTTATTTCAGGTGATGAATTGCAAAATATTTGCATCCAAGGACACATTTTACCAGTATTAGAAAATAATATCCGTTAAGGCGATATTTATTACAGCATGTAACATGTGCCATTCTTGTTTAAATGCAGGTATAGTTGATTTTAAATTATTATTTTATTATCATACTATTTACTCAAAAATATAATGTATGTAAGTACATATAAAGATAATAATAACATGAAATCCTATTTCAGGTGACGAACAGTGAAATAATTGCATCCAAGGATACATTTTACCAGTATTAGAAAATAATATCCATTAACCGATATTTATTACAACGTGTAACAGGTACCATTTTCATCTCTCTCTATCTGAGCGCAAAATACTTGTTGCATCCAAAGTTTTCATCTTGAAGCCTGGGTACGCTTTGAGTTAGGTACTGATTTTACTATTTTGATCATTGAATAGTCAAAAATTATTTATTTTAACAGATTATCCAATATTTTATTTAATTATTTGAGACAATTAGGTAGATTATATAATATTATTACTACTTTATTTTTTAAAATGCCCTTTTGTTCAATTTGCAATATTGAAACTAACTCTAAACGATGGACAAGTCACTTACGAACTAACAAGCATAAAAACAATAGCTCTGTTCGTATAAGTAAAAACGTAGAGATTATAGGTTCAAGTTTTAAAGGACGTATTGCGAGTTATAGAGTAATCTCTTCGAAAAATGAAGCGAGTCCAGAATCTTTTCTTCTGAATATTCATGACGATGTAAAATCTTTGATACAATACGCTCTTCAAACACATTTATCAATTAAAATAAATATGGAACTTTTTGCAAATTTTTTATTGTTTAAAAATGATATGCAAGAACTTAAATCTTTTGCCACAAAAAATATTATCGTACATTTAAATTATAATTTTAACAACATTTATCAAAATATTGTATCATGTTTAATGAAAAAAATAGAAGAGTTTCAGGAAAAAGATAGCGGATGGTCATTTTTGAATAATTCGCATTTAGAAGTTAACGTTAATAAATACCAATCCCTTAGCGGCTCGAAATATTTAGAGTTACCAAAATTTATAAAGAATAAAAAAGCATGTTTAAATATTAAGAATAATGATAACTATTGTTTTCTGTGGTGTATTGTAGCTGCTTTGTATCCAGCCACCCAGCACTCTGACAGGGTATCATCGTATCCTCATTTTATTAATATTCTAAACATAAATGGAATTAATTTTCCTGTCACATTTGCTGACATAAATATTTTCGAAAAAAACAACCCTTCCCTAAACATTTATGTCTATGGTATAAATAATGGTAGGACTATTGCAGGTCCTTTATATAAACCGGAAAAAAATAATATTGGTTCAAAAATTATACACTTATTATATTTGGAAAATAGTAACTCATCTCACTTTTGCCTTATAAAGAACCTGTCTCGTCTTGTTAGTAATCAAATAACGAGACATCATAGTAAGCTATACTTTTGTGAAACATGTCTTTTATTCTTTCAAAGCCAGGATAATATCAATCAGCACCTATGTAGCGGAGTTGTGACAATATTACCTGATAAAGGAGCAGTGATAGAGTTCAAAAATTATAATAGAAAACAAAATGTACCATTCACTATTTATGCAGATTTTGAAACGCTACTTGAACCAATTTGCAGCGATCAAACTGAACCTAAAAATACAACATCTTTACAACGTCACATACCTTCAGCTTTTGCATATAATCTTGTTTCATCGTACCGTAATGGTGATAATGAATTTAGAACATATCGCGGTATTGATTGTGTTCAAAAATTTATAGATTTTTTAACAAAAGACGTCAAGAGAATTTACTATACATTAACTCAAAATGTTGAGATGATTTTTACAGAGAAAGATAATATAGAATATATGCGAGCCATGAAATGTCACATATGTGAAAACCTTTTATGGAATAATAAGGTCCGGGATCATTCAATTTTTTTCAATTTTCAATTTATTCATTTATTGTTTGTTACAGGTTTTTTACATAGATGTTGTAGATTAAATACATTAGTCCTTCCGTAACATGCCTTACTAGCGTACAACAATATTTTAATTTGAAATACATATTTAATTTTAAAGATTTATATAATGTCATATTTACACAAATGTCATTTAGGTACTTAATCTAAAATCAAATAGAATTTACTGGCGTGCAACAATGTCTATATCAATTGAATTTAAGATTTTTAAGAATGTCAAGTTTATAAAATAAATGTCAGTATCAAAATCTAAAGAGCAATTTACATAATAATTTATTAAATTATATAACCGTTACAAAATTTTAATCAATATTAATAAAGTGTCATAAATTATTATCGTTTATGTATTCCTGAATCGAATAATATGTCTTAAGGATTAAAAAATCTCGTAGTCTGTGTTTGAATACATTTATAGGTTCAGACGATTTAATATAGTCTGGCAGTTTATTGTACAGCTTTGCACTCATTCCAAAGACACTCTTTCTAAATTGTTGAGTCCTGCACCTGTCTATGTGTAATTTATTTTTATGTCTTTTACTTGCTAGCGTTTTATATTTCTTTATATTTTGCTTTACAACTATTAAGGCTTCATATATATACATAGAAGGCAAGGTGAGTATTTTTAACCTACCGAATGAGGGTTTGCACGAATCAGTTTGTGTAAGACCACATATGCTCCTGATGCACTTCTTTTGGGCTTTAAAGGCATTATCTTTATGAACTGAGTTACCCCAGAATAAAATACCATATCTGAGTATAGAACCAACACTTGCATGATAAGCCGTTAACAGTGTTTCTTCATTTGCTACTTTTCTGAGCATATACAGGGCATAAGAAAATGAGCTCAATTTATTACAAATCAGATCCACTTGGGCTTTCCAATTCAAATCCGAATCAATATAAATACCTAGAAATTTTGTCATTTTTACTTCATTTATTATTTCATTTCTGTAACTTAGTGATAGATTATTGCAAGTAGAATGTCTGTTTGTAAATGTCATATAATTGGTTTTTCCCAAATTTATGTTTAAATTATTTTCAGTCATCCATTTTATTATATTTTTGAGTGAATTATTTATGTCAATTTCATAGTGCATATTATTGTCATTGTTAGTAAAGATAGCCGTACTGTCATCTGCGAATAGTATCATGTTTTGGTTAATAGCTTTAGGGAGGTCATTTATATATATTAGAAACAACAGCGGCCCAAGGATGCTACCTTGTGGGACGCCATATTTAACAATTTTTTGATTGGATATATAATTTACTTCAATTTTTGATTTTTTATTTATATTTTTAACTGTGGTCACCTGTAGGCGCTCAGTGAGATAAGATTTTAGTAATGCCAACGAGTTGGCTCTTACTCCATACTTTTCCAGTTTTAATAACAGGATTTCATGATCCACGTGGTCAAAGGCCTTGGTCATATCCATAAATAGGGACGTAATACTCTTTTTTTGGTCTATTCCTGTCATTACTTGCTGTAGGTAATGGAAAAGTGCAGCACCAGTAGATTTTCCTTGACGAAAACCAAATTGTTCCTCTATAAAAATATAATTCTCTTCGAAGTAATTGTACATATTATTATAAATGACCCTTTCAAAAATTTTCGCAAAAATTGGTATTAATGCAATAGGTCTGTATGACCTAACATTTAGTTTATCATCTTTTTTGAGCAGTGGATGTATAATAGTCATTTTTATTTTTTTTGGAAATACTCCATGCTCAATGCTTAAATTTATCATGTGACTAAGTACGGGTGCTAAGTATTGGGGTATTAATTTAATTATTTTTGTGTGTATGTCATCATATCCTGTGCTGTTAGAGTTATTGAGTCTCATTATAATGTTATGGATGTCAACTGGGTTAGTAGGCTTCATAAATAGTGAATTATACTTATTATGGATTATATTTTTATAACAGTTAATATTTTTATTTGTACTCGATTGAATGTCATCAATAAAAAAGTTATTAAAGGTTTCAGCAATAACATCAGGTGACGTGATGATTTGTCCGTTATGTTTAATTTCTGTTATTTCATCTTTTAGTGTTGTGCTTTTGTAGTTATTAATGATTTGCCATGTAGCCTTACATTTGTTTTTTGCTGAATTTATGTAGAAGTTATTTTGTGTTTTTTGTGTATTATTTATAACATATTTTAGTCTTTTTGTGTAATTCTTGTATTGAGTCATATTTTCTGGGGTTGGTGAGAGTCTGCTTTTCCATAGCATATGACGTTTCCTTTTAGAGCATAATTTTAATCCCTTACTAATCCATTTAGATTTTTTAACGACACTTATTTTAACTTTTTTTATTGGAAAACACAAGTCATAGAACAATTTAAATAATTCGAAAAAGTCATTGTATGCTTCATCTGGGTCATCACAGGCGAAGGTCTCAGAAAATGTAAGACTACTTATACACTCTACAAATTTATAAATATTATCATTGCTATAGTCCCTCTTCATCTTAAACCAGTGTCCTGTATTAATATTTCCTTGTATAGGGCAAGATAATAGCTGGGCAGTATGGTCTGAGAGAGACAAGTCTACAACATATGATTTCGACCCTCTAATATTATGAGCTATGTTGTCTATACATTTCATTGAACTTAACCGTGTTGGTTGATTTATTGCTAATTTTAAATTAAATGCCTTAAGCAACTGTTCAAACTCGCATGAGATATTACATGTATTGGTCCTGTTGATGTTAAAATCCCCGCAGATGATGATTTTTTTATTTTTATATCCTATTTTATATAATAATAACCCCAGGCGGTCAAAAAACAAGTCAATATTTTCCCTTATGTTTCTTGGTGATCTGTAAATGCATACAATAATAATTTTATGGTCTATTAACTCAATACCACAACCTTCAAAAATATTAGTTATACTCAGTGCCTTCGGTTCTGGTATATTTTTAAATTTAAATGTGGACTTTACCAGTATACAAGACCCTCCATGATGATTTTCTCGTGTATAGTATGCGCCAAGTACAAAATTAGGAAGCCTTAATAATTTTGCATCTATTTGTGTCATGTTGTGTTCTGTAATGCAAAGTATATCAATGGGACAACTATTCTGATTTTTATTACCTAATGAGTGCAGATGTACAATCAACTCGCCTGACTTACTTATTAAGCCATCTATATTTTGATGGAGCAAGTACAATTGGCTATTTACGAAAAAACAAATTATCAGAAGAAGAAGTGGAAGGTTCCTCATGCGTTTGAATATTTTCCGTTTGTGTGCATTGATCACAGGTATCACGCCTATTAACACTACCAACGGAATAAGTCAGTCGTTCCGTACAATACCTTAAATATTTTCGTTCGTAGTCCTTTCGTAATACCTCTTTATGCAGAATTTGACTTACGTGTAAAGGGAAACCTCTGTAACCTGGTAAATGTGAACCATATCTCATATCCAAAAATGTGGTATGAGTATAATATGAACATAAGAATTTTATCAAATGGTTGAGTTTACACTCATTCAAGGACTTATTGTACGGAACTTCCGAAATAATTACATTAGTGTTTTTCGTCCTATTGAAAAAGTTACATAAAGCCAGTTCAAGTTGTTTTGGGTTAGTGTCGTTAGTTCCTCCCAACACAACAACATAGTCATCCTGAGTTAGTGTGCTGATTTGCGAATATTCCGACTTTAGAATTTCAAACAGAGGCGCGCCGGATTTCCAAAAGCAAGTGACGTCGAATTTAGATCCTAGTAAATTTTGGAATACCCTTTGAATGCGTCGTCCCTGTTGGTCAGCTATTATAACTATTTTTGCACTATACTCCTTCAGACTCCTCGCCGTCTGCCTGGTGTGATTTCCGTTCTGACCCCCTTCTGGCACTTGTGTATGTGCTGATTTTTCCATTTCACTGCCTAATAATAGTTTATGGTCGTTACAACTTATTGTGGATTCTTGAATATTAGTGCTCTGCACTTTTAAAATAGTTTGTTGTTTGTTTGCAAATGGTTGCTGCTGCTTTTTAAAAGGCGCTGGTCGTGAGATTTTTTGTTTACGTGCCGAGAGTGGTGTCGACATTACAATATCCGAACTGTTAATTTTTTTGTATGCGTCAATGATCTTAATATATTTGGAAATATCCAGCTTTAATTGATTGTTTTCTGAGTTAAGATTTTCTACTTCTTGATGAGCGGATTTCAGCTCAGTCGAAAGTTGATTAATTTTTTCTTGTAGTTCAAGCATCGCATAAACATCATTCCTTGGAGACTCTGGTAGGCTTCTAATCGTAGAGTCTAACATGCTTTTGTCAAAAGTACTATTCAACGTGTGAGATGTTATATTTTTTCTAATTGTAATGTTTTCATCCATCATTTTTGCTCGAGTTTCGAGACCAAATCAATAGTAAAAAGTTGGTCCTTTTTAATTGTGTTATAAATAATAGATAAGTACTTCAAAATAAAATTTCAAATAGCATGTCAAAAAGAATGTCAAAAAGAATGTCAAATAGAATGTCAAAAATAATTTTGTAATCTTCGGATTTGAACCCTGATCAGTGAAATTATAAAACCGCACTTGTTGGTAATGGGCTATATTGACATCGAACTAATTGCTCAAATAAACAAGTATAGTTCACTGGTATGTACTCTCGTAGTTCAATACGTCAGTCTTTATTGTTCAATGCTAATGGGTTCAAAGTCCAATCCTTTGTTCATCGTGTCTTGTGCCGGTGTGATTTAAATTTTTAACAGTTTTATTTTTCACTTATCTCTTGTTTTGTCACAGTTATTTACGTTTAATTATGGTAAATGATATACTGTTCGATAGCACACAAATTACTGTTTATTTTAACATAAGTTTCACTTTGCACTGTTCACTTTTTGTTCACTTTTCCATTTTTCTAATACGGATCAATGAATAACATGTCCTACTCGATTACGCTCGCTCGGGGGAGGATTGTCATTTTACAGGTCAATTTAGAGGTGCAGCCCATCGACATTGTAATTTACAATATAAAATACCTATCTTCATACCGGTTTTTTTCATAACTTATCAGGCTATGATTGTCATTTATTTATTAAAAAATTAGGAGAAATACCCGGCAAACTAAATATTATACCTAAAACCAAAGAAAAATATATTTCTTTCACCAAGTTCATCCAAGTTACTGATAGAAGTTTCGTGCAAATAAGGTTCTTAGACTCGTTCCATTTTTTAGGCACTAGTTTAGATAAACTTGCAAAAACTATGAAAACGCAAGATTTTATCAATTTGCGTTCTCATTTCCCTAATTATGATCAATTTCGTTTGTTAACGCGTAAAGGTGTGTATCCTTACGAGTACATGAAGAGTTGGAAATGTTACGAAGAAACAAGCCTCCCTTCAAAACATTATTTTTTTAACTCTTTGTGTAATGAAAACGTTTCATCTGAAGACTATGCATATGCTGAGTTGATTTGGAATGAATTTAGTTTAAAAAATTTAGGTGAATATACTGATTTGTATTTAAAAATTGATGTACTATTATTAACTGATATCTTTGAAAATTTTCGTAAGACTTGTAAATTATATTATAAACTCGATCCAGCATTCTATATCACCGCACCAAGTTTATCCTTTGACGCTATGCTGTTAAAAACAGGGGTCCAATTAGAATTAATATCGGATTTGAGCATTCTGCGAATGATACAAAGCGGTATTAGAGGCGGGTTGTGTATGTGTTCCCATCGTTATACAAGCGCTAATAATAAATATATGTCCTCGTATGATATGTCAAAACCGGAAAAATTTATTGTTTATTTAGATTGCAATAATCTTTATGGTTATAGTATGTGTCAGTATTTACCTCTATCAAATTTTAGATTCTTAAATCAAAATGAAATAGATCAATTAATCGTGCAGAATATTAGCGACAATGCTGAATGGGGTTATATATTGGAAGTTGATATTTTCTATCCTAAATCGCTGCACAGCTTGCATAATGACTTACCTTTTTGTGCTGAAAAATGCATTCCACCTGGTGGTAAAACAAAAAAATTAATTTCGAGTTTATATAACAAGTATAATTACGTTATACATTATGTTCATCTAAAAAAATGTTTAGAGCATGGATTGATATTACGAAAAATTCATAGGGTCATTACATTCAAACAAAAACCCTATTTGAAAGATTATATTGAATTAAATACACAATTGAGACAAAAAGCTACAAGTGTATTTGAGCAAGATTTTTTCAAGCTGTTAAATAACAGTGTTTTCGGGAAAACACTAGAAAATACCAAAAATAGAGTGAAAGTTCATTTAGTTAATACTTGGAACACTACAAAAAATATAACAAATAAACCAATTTGCGCAGAAAAGCTTGTAAGTAATCCCTATTTCCATAGTGCAACAGTTTTGTCAGAAAACCTAGTAGTTATTCAAATGAAACCCGATCAAATAATATTAGATAAGCCGATATATATAGGCTTTAGTGTCTTAGAACTATCCAAATCTCACATGTACGATTTTCATTATAATATAATTAAACCGTTCTACCAAAGTCGTGTAAAACTTTGTTACACGGATACAGACTCCTTTATTTATGAGATTAGTACGAATGATTTTTATACTAATCTTAAGTTAAGTTTTCAACGATACTTCGATACTAGTAATTATTGTCCACAAAATAAATTTATGATACCCCAAATTAATAAAAAAATTCCTGGGTTGTTTAAGGACGAAATGGGTGGAAAAATTATTTACGAATTTGTAGGCTTAAGATCAAAATTGTATTCGTTAAAAACGGAAGATAAAATAATAAAAAAGGCTAAAGGTATCAAATCTTACGTGGTACGTGATTTAACTATCATTGATTACGAGAACGCATTATTTGATGGAGAAGTAATACGTAAGAAACAATTGTTATTTAAATCGATCAAACATCAATTATTTACCCAAAGAGTCGAAAAAATAGCACTCTCTAGTAACGATGATAAAAGGTTGATATCTAATTGCAACGTTGAAACTCGAGCATGGGGACACTTTTCTATTTTAAACGGTTAATAATAACAGCTGTGTGGTTGTTAGCGGAGTAGAATAGTGCCACCCCATCTCTTCCTATGCGGTGTTGGACAACGTGACTAAGGGATAGGGCTGATAAACATCTAACACACACACACACACACATACATAGGTTTCACACTCTCACAAAGACATTGATTGAAAAACCCAAATCAACAACTCAAGCGTACCCTGGACTCCCAGGTAAAAGTCTTGGATGCAACTGAGATTAAGCGCTCAGATGAGAGAGTCTACGAGTATGTGTATAAAAAAATAAAATTTAAAAACTTATGAAAATATTATCAACTAAACTAACTAAAACTGTAAAATTTATATGCTGTTTTGTATTATTATAAGTACCTAATCTTAAGAAATTAAACTAAATAAAACTGAGAAATTTGGAATAAATGCATTATTTAAATATAGTATTCTGTTTTTTCTTTAATTTCCTAATACATTTGCAATACCTACTATCATGTACTATGAGAGATTTTCGCGGTCGCGGGAAACCGCTGTCGCGCTGGCTATGCCCACCATGAAACTTGTATGTCAGGATCGTAGTAAGTGGAAATCCTTAGTCTCTGCCTACCCTGATGGGAAACAGGTGTGAAAATATGTATATGTATGTATGTTATGATGTCTTAAGTTACATACTTCGAAGTAAAATTTCTTAGAAATGTGAAATAGGATATCTACGGTTAGTAGTAGTGGACTATTGAACATTCTGAAAAAAAATCTTCAAAACCTGGGACCTTGGTAGCGACAGTCACAACCTCATAACACCTGATGATATGCATCATCATTCACGTTACAACACGTTTACAATTCATAAAAATTTCGCAACTTAAGTAAGTACATAACAATGTGCATTAACATCATTCTTAAGACATGTTTGAACATGTTCGTCATAGTGAACGATGACACTTGCAAACTTGTAGGGAGTATCTCGTTACAACTTATTGCAAAATAAACTAAATCAACAGGTCAGAACTTGAATTAATACGTAGTCCAGTGTATGTGTCACTAGCGGGTCATGTTTCTATTTAATTCACCTTTTACTCATAATTACATTCAGTTTCATACTTGTTCTCTTTACATTCACACAAAGCAGTCTTTTAATTAATAATGTTGAAGCAACAGCAGTGCATCTCTGAACCTCAAACCAGTTACTTTGCTACAAGGAATAGGAGGATTCCAAAATACGTAATTAAAATAGATGTACTAGAAGCTGAAGATACATCAGATAACGAAGTAGAAATACATACAAGAGTGAAAACCCAATATATTGTTTACGATCAGTGGGATGAAATATATTATAAAACAGAGAAATTACTGAGCCAAATATTTAAAACGTTAGAAGATCGTGGCAGAGGAGGACGAGGCCAACCAGATATACCTCAACATTAATACATTATAAATAATGGCAGACGCATATGGTGACGGTATTGTTCAATACGCTCAAGACCCCTTTGACTTCTCACATATTTTACCTCTTTCACCTACGCAAGTTGAACCAAAAAGAAGAAAACCAACTATTTGTAGAAAATCTAAAAAGACAGCTCATAAATCTTTTGTAATCAGCAACCAACCAAAAGGAGTCAAGCTAATTCAGATAAAGATCTTGGACATCACCAGCGACAAAGACAAACCTTCGTTGCCGTTTTGTGAAGATAGTGACAGTGTGATACTTAGTGCACAATACGTAGTTCATGATACAGTTGATGAAATCATGGACATGGCTGAAGGTATTATTAAGAAAATATCTAAGAAAATTCATGGTGATAGCTTATCATTTTAACTAATGTGTTTTTAGTTTTAAGTAAGTTATACATCACCTTAATACTTAGAGATGTACTGCTGACGCTTCAACATTTGTACGCGTCATTTTATATCATTGTGTTAGGTTTAAGATCAATGTAATTTTTTGAGACATTAAATAAATGGTATTATGATTAAATTTTTTTTTTCATTTCAATTTCGACTTGGGTAGGAAATAGTATGAAAAACAAACACAGTTTAGTAATAAAACATTTATTCGGTTTATTAAACTTATGAAATACAAAAATTATTTTCTAAACACCATTGTTTAATACACAATACATTCCTTAAAGCACAATAGTTCTTATGAGCAAAACAATTATACAAAAATAGATCTTTACAGTAAAGATCACTAAGAGTCTTTAAGTTAGGAACACTTTTATTTCCACATATGTCAGAAACATTATTATGACCACATAGCTCTTGAACCCAATTAATTTTCTCACTACCTTTAACAAGAACCTTTTTTTCCTTCAAATAGGGTTTGATTATTCTAGAAAATTCTCTGTAGTCTATATATCCTTCGCTCCAGCGGTAACCTCTATTCCTTTCAATCCACCAAATGTGTCTTCTTTCTTCATCAGTTAGCGAGGAGAACGGGTAAGGAGGTTTTATTAAGAATATATGAGTATGTTCCAACGTAGCTACAGCTAATTCTTTGACTATAAAGTTATTATAACGATCTTTAAAACCCTGAACATCTACTATAATAGTATTTTTGTTCATGATACCTTTCTCACGATGCTACTTAACGGCTTATACTCGATTATACAGTCGTTCAATATAAGACAATATGCTGAAGTTTGATCTGGTATATCAATATCACTTTCAATTTCCACTCTAACATCCACAACAGGACCTGATTTAAGATTATCTGGTTGTCTAGAACAATCTACTACAAATAACGGAGCAATATTTTTAAATTGTTTCTCATTTAATAACGGCTCGGCGCGACGTCCATAATACGACTGTTGAAATCTAGTATATTGTTCATATATTAAAGCAATTCGATTATTCGAGAAACTTGAATTCAAATTTTCATAAGGGAAGTAGGTTGAATTTAGGTATACTCTAACATCACGAACATCACAGTGATCAAACTTAGACATATCCAATTTAGAATTATTTTTTCTATTTGTTTGCAGACCAATAATAACAAATCTTGGTTTTTCTATTTGTGACGATGTTTTTATGGACCAAGTATGCTTAGTAGTTTTTGGTAAAGCCGGATATTCATATAAATCCCAATTCCTAAATATCATCTGGAGTGGTCGATCTTTTTCTAACAGTTTTAACATATTTATTTTTTCCCTATCGGACACTTTGACATGTGGTACACGCCATATTATTTTATTTATAATAATATCTTCTACAGTTTCACCATCGGTAAGTTTTAGGGCGTTCAGATTAGTATTACTTCGTAACAATATTAATTCATGTTTGCTGTTTATCACTACTTTCTTGAAATCTTCTGCAAAACCAAGAATGTTACAGAGGGGTATAGAAGCAGAAAAGCTTCCCCCATTTGCACTATTTATGCCTTCGATATTCCACCCCCAAGCATTAGATGCTTTAGCCTCGTTTTCGTTCATTGATATTAATGATTTCATTGTGGTAGTTATACCAGCGTTTTTTATTTTATCTATTTCCACTCCATTTATCTCATACCTTATATCTTGAAACAAGTAAAGTAGACTATTGTTTGTGAAATGAACGCTACTGACTCTTTCCTTCGAATTTCCACCCTTGTTTACAACAACAGTTCCTTCCAAAAACAAAGTGCTTGCTGATGGTAATATATACAAGTCTTGTTGATTAATAGGTATCCTGATTTCATCGCTTCTATTGAAACTTGTTACGTAAGGCTTGTAAGAGTGAAATTCAATTCCTTCCACAGCGTTGTTGTATGCAGGAGTGGACAAAACATCTAGTATATTCATTTTAACAAACCGATCGCTTTAAGAAATGCTTTATTATTGTTATTCAATTTTATAACCCTTTTGGACCGAGCTCTTATTGGTTTGATAGTTTTAGTAGAACTGTTATTTTTAGTTGGATGTACCACATATTTATTATAATCTATCATTGTTTTCTTCTGATATGTAGATACAACTGCACTTCTTCACCTCGCAAATTTATTAAGTTATTATTTATATCCAACAACCTTATCTGTATGCAGCTTATATTGGTTTGATTTATTGGAAAGTAGATTGCGTTTTTCGGAATTTCTATAATCCTGTATCCAGGTGGAACATTAAGTGCAAATTCGTGTAAGATGTGACTGGATTGACCGTTTATATAAGAACCGCTAACTATGTCACATTCAATCCTTATGACAGTCGTTGGCAAAATGTTTACTGGAAACTCTGATACATGATATTTATTTGCTTCTAAGATCTGCTTTTTAAATCCCAATAAACTTCCAAATGTATCTTCTTTAGTAAAATCTATAGTTGATGTACAAAACAACACAGTTTTTAAGGTGTTGTTATTACAATTGAGTTTTATAGATGCATCTTTTATCTCAGTTTTTAAATAGTCACTAATATCTTGTAATTCATAGGTTCCTTCAGGTATCTCAATAACATTTTTAGAACCATAGTATAATTTATTGTTTGTATTATCAAAATTTGGAATAGAATTATATGTAGAGAAATGTAATAATGCACATTCATACTCCTCAGCTAATGGCAACGTGTCTGGATAATAGGTAGATAATACCGATGAGTTTCCAGTTATCGATAAGGTGAGTGACATCTTGCAAATGATGGAAATGAAAGAGTGGTATAAGATTTATAGTATTTTTATTCAAAGTCTTATAATTATAATAAAGATTTATAGTATTTAATCCAAAAAGTTTGCAAATAACTTAAACACATATGTCCACAAACTATTGTGTTAAATTGTTGATATCTATCATAGTTATAATGAACATCACAGTTCTTAAAATATAGCATTAATTCTCTTGGCGGTTTTAAATCACCATAGCTATCAAAATATTCACAATAATTGTTTATTTTAACATAAGCTACCCAATGCGTTCCATCATTTCTCGAATTATCTAGGTTAACTATAGCACATTCAATTCGTTTAGGTGTTTTTGGTAACTGATCCTTCATATAAACTCCTCGAAAATGTGGAATACAATGGCCATACTTCTGAATATCGATATTAGTTAAAGCGCGATTAGGTAGCTGATCAATTAGTTTTTTGATGGATTTATAAACAATCCCTGACCTTGCTTATGCGGTTTAATGTATAGACCTTTACCTATTGCTATAGCCTCCATAGTTTTATTATGACGTTCAGTTTCTTGTAATTTTTTCTGACCGTGTTTATAATCATTCACAGTTTTTGCAATACCAGCTGCACCACCAGCTAATGCTCCTAAAGCAGATAAACCAGCAAAAATTGGGATTAAAGGTAGAATGCCTCCAGTTTTTGGTATAGGTATCATTCGAGGTACTCGAACTTTTGGAATACATGGAACTAATTTTCGGGCAACCATATAAGCTATATTTATTAATGACTTATCATCTTTAGGTGAGAGTTTTTTGATTTTTCTTTTTATTTTTTTAACAAAGTTATTAAAGGTCTTAACACCAGCACCAGACTTCAATTTAGCTTTCATAACTTTGTTTACTATCCACGAACTAATCTTTTCCCCTGTTCGAGCATCTTTTGCTTTAAGTCTTTGCTTAGCCATATCTATAAGACGTAAGTCGGCTTTTTGACGGTTAGGCAAGTCTGTGTAGTTTGCGTATGCAATATCGTGATGCATACAAGCTTCGTCTAACTTATTTACACCTTTATCACCACGTAGTAATCGTTTCGAAAGCTTTGTTCCTGGTCCACAATAGTTATAACCAGGTATGTGTAGTTCGAATGGTAAATGATTAATGATATTGTTTATTAGTCCACCACCTTGCATCGTCCAAAGAATAATGAATATACTTTAAAATTACATATCACTTATATAATTAACTCATTCCACTATTGCAGTCTTATCGATTCAACTATTCTCTTTGTTATTTAAACCCAACCATTTTACAAACAGTTTGTTTCCTTTCTTTTTTAATACCTTTTCTATCAAATAGACACCAGGACAGGACGACTTTTGAAGCTCTTGTTCGTAAAAAGTTCCTAATATGACTTGTTTTTGATTATCTTCGATGCGATATGTTATTGGTACAGTGTTATTTATCTTTTTTATAGTAAATAATTCTGTTGACCAGTTAGGAGTGTATCCTTTCTCAAATATATGTTTGTACTTACTAATTCGAACTTTGTCACCAATTTTAAACTTTGGACGACATTTTTGGACTACCTTTATCATGGAATTCATAATATTATTTTTAATGTTAGTTTCATTAAACTTATTGACATTAACAGGTGCAATTTTAATAGTACGATGTTTTGTGTTGTTATATGTCTTCACAATACCGTTCAAGCCACCATCTATCCACTTATAGTGTCCGTTCAAGCTAAAGTATTTGTACAATTTATTTTTAATAGTTTTAATAACTCGTTCTACAATTGAAGCCTTTTTGGTTGAAAATGTATAGTGATTAATATTATAGTTCTGTAAAAGCTTTTGTAATGTAGAATTATAGAACTCAGTACCCATATCAGTTTGCAGATGATTTGGTATCCTGTGATTAGAAGAAAGTATTTTTTCAAATGCAAGAGAGACATCATGTTTGGATTTAGTTTTTAATGGTTCCACCCAAACGTACTTGGAGAAGCAGTCAATAACTATTAAAATATAGTTATATCCTTTATTAAAGGTTTTTAGGTTTTGCATATCAGCTAAATCTGCTTGCCACAAATCATCAATACCTTTTAAAATTACAGATCGTCGAGGAAAATTTTTTCGTGCTGCTTTATGTATTTCATTGACGATTTGTTGTTTCATCATTTTAACAAACTTTAAGGGCTATGTTTTTCGATCTTTTAATACAGATTGAATTGCGTCTTGAACTAGTCTATCAACTGCTTTTCTTGTGTAAAATTTGCTTTCCAAATGAGTCTCTATCTCAGACATTATTGTTTTTAAAGCTTTCTCTATGTGAGTTTTAACACTATTTGGAATAGAACTTTGCAATTTTCGTAAGTCATTCATTAGTACACCTTTCAATTCATCTACATATGCCTTATTTACTGCATCATCTGCGTCTTGAGGAGGTTTAACACCTTTTAGCCTCGATGTCTTCAAGTCATAATCTCCATAATCAGATTTTATTAATGCGTTATCATTAAAATCAAGTATTTCTGATATCCGCATTCGCTTATGAATATAATGTCCAAATTTGTCTACATTCATATTAAAGGTGTATTATGTTGAACGGTATATAGTAAAATGACATACATATAACATTAGTAGATCTATTTATTTAATGATTTTGCTTTCACGTAGTTCTTCAATGATAGATATTATTTCATTGTCTAGTCCTGTGTTACCGGCATCTCGAGAAGCAATTAATAACTTTAATCTATCAACCAATTCATTGGGATCATCCCAATATACAAAATCTGTGTTTTTTTTCCACATTTTTGTTAAAGGTAATCCTTTTCCTACTTTCTGTCTACAACTTAGACTTCTACTTTCTTGATCGAAAAGTGGTTTAATAACTTGCAAATATTTTTGTCCTTTATTACTTTTAATTGGTTTTTTTGAATCGAAATCACGACGATGTGCATTCGTTACAAGTAACATTGTCTTATAATTTTGCTTGTCACAGTCATTAACCAAGGTCAGATCAATGTCTTTTTTTAACAGTAACTCTCGCAACCCAGGTGTACTTTCGTATTTGTGTCCGGCTACAGTAATAACTTTATCCCCAATAGTTATGTTAGAGGAACCCAACATTAGCTTTCCACGTTCATTTCTTATACCAAATGGAACATCTGATAGTACTTGTGAAGATAACGACCAAGATGATGCATCTGGATTAGTACCGACTAATGACTGAAATGAAGAGTCCGATGAGGGTTCCGATTCGTTACTAGCAATACTGCTATCATCTGTTTCTTTCATATCTTGGTCTTGTGGTTCTTGGGGTTCTACTTTTTCCTCCTTTTTTGTTAGAGCTAAGTGGTTATTGGTGTTGGCTATTAAATTGAGAGATTCTGTGACAGGTTTAAAAACTGTATCAAGAGCATGCTTATTATTATCTTCAAAATCCTTCATTTTACGTATTTTTTTCTTGACAGCTTGTGTCGCATCAACAATTTGTTTTTTCAATGATTTATCCATTATGTAAAATAGGTGGTAATCGAATAAAAATCAATTAAAGAATAACAATAAACAGACTGCAGTCTACTTAAATATTCAAATTTCATCTAATAATACAAATGTGTCAAACGTTTTTCTATAGCAACCATTGTTTTTAGAACAATCTTTATTAATTACCACATAATCAAAAGGTTCTTTCCATATTAAGGAACACATTTCTCGAAATTTCAACCATGTCATATCGGTGTTAAGATGTTCTTCATAAACATGTTTCAAATTAACTTCATCTTGCTTAAAAAGCACAATTAGGTTAGCATTATCTCTTACAAGTTGTTTAGGTATTTTGGTATAAGTTTGATTTAAATAAAAACTATCAATCAATTTATGTCTTCCCATGGCAAAATAATCACGCATATTACTTTGATTTTCACATGCTACATCATCAAAAATAATCACAGAATTTGGTTTTGCATCTAAAACTTTTAAAACGTCATCATTTGTCTGATATTTATGAAGAGTGATACCTGGTACTCGTTGTAAAACCTTTTCTAAAAAGATGTACTTTGGTTGATGTAGAGTTTTAGAGTATACATAAACATTTTTAAATGTCAAGCCATTTTCATGCAATAGAAGACCAATTAATAAATTAGTTTTTCCACAATTTGATGGCCCACAAATGATGCAACGTACAGTATTCGGTAATAATTCTCCATGACGTAATTTGTTTTTTGTCAAATCGTCACAGATTGTATTGACCTGTAACATAAATATTTATTATAAATTCATCTTTTCTTTATAACCCAACTGGTTACAGAAAACGTTGTGGGTTATAAATGGTAAGTAATGAACATGGAGGGAGCTACAGCAAATTTTATTTTTTATAATAATGTTAGGTTAGGTTACATTTTTAAAATGTGGAATATTGGGCGAGTTCTGTTCCACGTGAGCGAGGAGCGGTAGCGACGATGCGAACTTAAAGTGGAACAGAATGCCCAATATTCCACGTTGGAGTTTCGTTAAACGGGCAGGTGAGTTATGTGATTATGGTGATAATATAATTGTATCCTTTTGGACCTCAGATAGTGAGGCGGGGCCGAACTATCTGTGGTCCAGAAGGTACAATTATATACTACTAAGTATTTATAAGAGCGGACAGACACTTCGGCCCGTGAAACCAAAGATAGTTATTTATGAACCCGTTAGGTGTCACAGGGCGCGAGACTATATCGGCGGAATTTTCAACCCTACGTACGTGATACCAATTAGAAGCAGGTAAATATTCATTTAACTGAGCGATGCGATTAGCTACAAAAGTTTAAAACTTATGAGCGGGAGAATGAATCCAGGTAAGGATCACCGTAGAATCAGAGAATGCGAATATATTGTTTATATGACACCGCTTATTAAAAACAGTGCGCACAGAGTTAATTAACTTTGCGTGTATGACCGCCGCGAATAGCGTTTTATTAGAATCTGACACTTTGGATTTAGCGGTCAGTAGATCAACGTGGAGAGCGTTTTCGTTCTCAGCTGTTTCTATTCGTACATAGATAACAGCACCATAACATTGCTGGCTGGCATCCGAGAAGCCTATTAGAGTAATTCGACGAGCGGATGTAATGTTAAACCTATATGTCTCGGTGTTTTTATTTCAGACTAGCTGATGCCCGCAGCTTCGCCTGCGTGAAATTTTGTGGTAGACTATGACATATCTCTGTAGGCCAAATTTCAGCCAGATTCGTTCAGCCGTTACAGCGTGAAAGCGTAACAAACATCTACACTCACAAACATTCGCATTTATAATAATACCTAGTTAGATAGATTTCTGATTAACAAATTCATAATGCATAATAATATTAACTAAGTAAATTTATTTATTAAATACATTTCTTAATTCAATGACTAAACTACTACCTACTTGACACAACTTCTCTTCTAAGCAATTGACATCGTAACGTAGTTCCTTCTTCAGGTAGTCCCTGCCTACAACGTTTAGACAAACCGAATTACTGTAGGCTTTGTCCTCCTAATACAGATGGTCCAACCAAGACATGCTAACGTAATAACAATGTAAATTTCATCAGCTGAGCGTTCATGTTCATTGTAATGGCTCCTTTCAGTCCTGTCGACTGTAGTCTACGTAGAGGCCATTCCCGTATTTTACAAAGACTTAGTGAGTCTGTTTCCTGACAGAATACAGTCGGCACTATATGTAGAATAAAGTCCATGTCTTCCATGACCAGTCGCTTAGGGCTGCTGACAATTGTTGTCGTAAGGATTGAGCGTAGATGGTAACATGCGGTGTTATTTTATTGATCAGTGGATACTACCTGAAGCGTGGTCTTTCATTTTTTCTGGCTAGCCATCTTAGAATTTTCTTCTTCTTTTCACAAATGTATTTTTGTCACTCAAAATTTGAATAAATTAGCAATAATACTTCAATTAATCATATTTGGTTAATATTATACCAAAATAGCGTCTTTTTTTAACTTTATGGCTATTAGTAAAATCATCTGTTTGAAGTTTGAAATAAAACATAAATGAAAACGTCAATTGTATTGAACTTTCACAAATTATGTGTCAAAGTGTCAAAATAGAAAGTAATTTAAGTATAAAATAAGAGTATTTAAGGAGTATTTATATCAACTCCGGAGAAAATCAGCCCCAAAATAATTTACATTCCCTTGTTAGCTCGTTATAGTGCAAATTTCAATAAAATACGAAACACGTCTTCCACCAATTATGATAATAATGCAATATGCCAAATCTGAAGTAGATCGGACCAAGGAATTACGTTGTCCCATACAAACTTTACCCTCCTTTTTTATACCTTTAGAGGTGGAATTTGCAAAAACGTTTAAATTACTTTTTTCAAATTGTAACAAACAGCGCTCATGCTTAGTTTCATCATCGTACCATTAACCGTTTAAGCAATAATTGATAATAACTTTGGGTCTAGGGATCGAACCGCAAAATTAAGTTTGGTTTGAATTCTATATACTTTTCCGGGATAAAAAGTACTCAGTGTTGTTCCCAGGCTATTAAAGAATAATTATACCAAGTTTCATCGCAATCGAACTGGTAGTTTTTGCGTGATGCCTGAACAAACAGACAGACAGACAGACAGACAGACAAAACATTTTTTAATCACATTTTTGGGTTCGGTGTCTGTCTAGTAACACCCCCTGCTATTTATTTTTTTGATATTTTGAATGTACAGAATTTTCACTTCTACAGATTTATTATAAGTATAGATAAACGCGACAACGCCGTATGAAAGCGTTTCCATTTAGATCCAGAATGCAATCCGGGACCGTCTCGTCCCAGTCTAGTTGCAATTTCCAACATTCTTGTTTAAGCAACTTCATGTATGCGACCACTGGCCTGATGATTCCAAGCGGATCAAACAAGCGCGCGGTTACCGAAGGGATCGAGCGTTTAGTGCATGTTAAAGGGATGTCGATCACTATTTTAAAGTTAAAGGTGTCATCGTTAGGTTGCCATTGCATACCTATGATCTTAGTGTCAGCGTGGGGATCCTCGTCGAACTTGACAGCGAGACAGCTCTTATGAGTTGACGGGATGCGTGACAATAGGGTATTGTTGTAACCACTTTATTAAACTTTAAGTTACTCACCAACTTACTCAGAGGGAGCTTGCAGAGGACTCTTTCCCAGGGCGCCTTTACTCAGAGTTCCCAGTGTGTGCAAGGATAGGCTAGGGCTCTAACGAAAACAATACAGTAGGTACACATTTATTTAGTAGGTTCACTGAGCTACAGAGACAGTTAGAAAAGGTATACATTAATAGACATACATAATATAGACTAGTTTTACTTAGAGTAGATCCTACATCTAAGTACTAATAGGTACTACTTAAGCAAACTACTTAGGCTTGGGCAGGTACTACAGGCAGTAAATAATTTACGCAGCTATGCTACACGGTGGTATTACTAGGTAGTAAAGTACTGGCCTTCATGTAGGGTGAGAGCGACGCCGGCGTGTGCGTACTAATGGCGGAAAAGTGTCGATTTTTAGGGTTTCGTAGCCAAATGGCAAAAACGGAACCCTTATAGATTCGTCATGTCTGTCTGTCTGTCTGTCTGTCCGTCTGTCTGTCCGTCCGTGTGTCACAGCCACTTTTCTCCGAAACTATAAGGTCTATGCTATTGAAACTTGGTAGCTAGATGTATTCTGTGAACCGCATTAAGATTCTTATATAAAACTAGAAAAAAAGCAGTAAATTTTGGGGGTCCCCATACTCAGAACTGAAACTCTAAATTTTTTTTTCATCAAACCCATACGTGTGGGGTATCTATAGATAGGTCTTCAAAAATGCTATTGAGGTTTCTAACATGATTTTTTTCTAAAGTGAATAGTTTGCGCAAGAGACACTTCCAAAGTGGAAAAATGTGTGTCCTACCCCCCTCTAACTTCTAAACTAAGAGAATGATAAATCTAAAAAAAATATATAATGTACATTGCCATAAAAACTACCAACAAAAATTAGTTTGAACGAGATAGAGCTGGTAGTTTTTTTTAATACGTCGTAAACCGCAATTTCCGGCTAGTGAAATCACTGCCACTGCGAACGTGTTAAAACATCAGTCAAAGTTACAACGAACTATAAGAACTTTTATATTATATTACTTGCTGCCACTTTTCTCCAAAACTATAAGACTTTTGCTATTGAAACTGGGTAACTAGATGTATTCTGTGAACCGCATTAAGATTCTTATACAAAACTAGAAAAAACGCAGTAAATTGTGGGGGTCCCCATACTCAGAACTAAAACTCAGAATTTTTTTTTTCATCAAATCCATACGTATCTATAGATAGGTCTTCAAAAATGCTATTGAGGTTTCTAATAGCTTTTTTTTCTAAGGTGAATACTTTGCGCAAGAGACACTTCCAAAGTGGAAAAATGTGTCCCCCCCCCCTCTAACTTCTAAACTAAGAGAATGATAAATCTAATTTTTTTTTTATACTACTTAGGTGGCAGACAAGCTTACGGCCCACCGGAAGGTTGGTAACCGTAGCCTATAGACGTTTGTAACACCAGAGGTGCTACACACGCGCTGCCGACCCGGGCGCAGGTTGTGACGACCCACAGTTGAAATTTTTCAAGCCGCCCATAAGGCCTTCAACTTGGCTTAACGACTGTCATTTTACTGACAACCGGGACCAACGGCTTTAAAAGAATATATGATGTACATTGCCATAAAAACTACCAACGAAAATTAGTTTAAACGAGATAGAGCTGGTAGTTTTTTTTAATACGTCGTAAACCGCCATTTTCTGTTAGAAAAATCACTACCACTGCGAACGTGTTAAAACATCAATCAAAGTTACAACGAACGACAAGAACTTATATACTATGTTACTTGCTGCTACGAAACCCTTTATGGGCGAGTCCAACTCGCACTTGGCCGCTTTTTTTTGTACTGTACCATATTTATTGTAGGGATTAATAACGAATTGTGTGCAGCTTACAATCATGAAAGTATTATGTTCTATTTTTAGATTTATATATTTCCAAAAATGTATAGCTGTAATTACATTATTAAAATGAATCAATAACTTGATTTAGGTATTTGTAACTATAATATATTAACCAGAAAATTTTAGTATTAATAAAAAAACCGCTTTGTGGTTTTTGCGATAATTCTAGTAAACATTACTTAAATCTGGTTTAAGTAACCAGGATTTTTTTTACAATACATTCTGGTAATATAGTTAGAATTTTTTCTTACCGTGTGTAGAGAAGAAAAGGCGAAAGCCTTCCCGTCGAAACCAATGTGGTACCGGTGTAGCGGGGCCGAACATGTTGCTGCGTCCGGCCATGGCGACGCACGGTGGGCCGAAAATCGGCTCTCATAGACTTAGGGATTAAAATTTTTAAGTGTCGGTTTTTGGGCGGATATTGGTTTCATTAGTTATTACTGTATACAAAAATGACTTCTGGATCAAATCAGTCCATAAACCAATTAATTAGAATTTTTTACCGAAAACTTCGTATGGAGAAAGTATGAAAAATTCAATTTTCTCTAAAACGGCAAGGAAAACCGTAATATCCTCACAGATGGTTTTAGGGCTAATTATTCATGATTTTTGTGTACAATATTTTACGGTTAGAAAAAGAAAGAAAGAAAAATAATTTATTTTGTTCTCAGCAAGGACACAATAAAAGTAATATTAGGTACTTAGGTATAGCAAACAGATAACATTGATATCCCCGCATGAGACAAAAATGGTCCCTAGCTCAGCTTTGATGCTACTTCGCGTAATTAGCGAGTTAGCGCTGGTTTTCTGCTAGGGCCAGTGAAAATACGGCCGAGCAAACTGCCAAAATAAAATTAAAACAAAATACATTGCTAAGTTACATGACTAAGTAGGTATAACCATTATATTTATGCTTATCTGCATATTATGATACCACCTGCAAATCATAACACCATGATTCATCTTATTATGATAAATCATTCCACAATACTAATTAGGTAACTAACAATATTGTCTGCGCCACAAAGTGTAGCAAACAAGAACCAACATAATATAATGTTAGCTAATATCCCCCACACCCCACAGCACAAACAACCATGTATTTAGCAACGACGTGTCATAATTAGACACGTCATGCACGAACATCACGGCTTTCAAAAACAGCAGATCATTTATACATTTAAAAAATAATTTTTATATGAAAGGTAAGGTAATTGCCTGACTCATTACTGTCTACTGGTAACGTATCTATAGTTTTTATATATCAGAATTGGTATATTGGTATTCGGAAATTTTCCTCTAAACCTGTTTAAACCACACACAATACAAACCCTTAATCTTTAATGGGCTCAGGAGACGGCCAAATAGTCATCAATAACTTTATGTCAACAAATGTGTACATTACGTCGATGCACACATCTGTGCACAAACAAAGCATGCATACTGAACCAACTCGCATTCACATTTATCAGACGGTTGTAACTGCCGTTTTTTTTTTAAAAACATTTAAATTTAAAATATTATTTTTAAGCATTAAACGGGGTTTTTGGGTTGAAAGGAAAAAAAACAACTGATATAAAAATTATTCATGTACTTATAATCGATAAATAAGCAAACAAAGCAGATATTTATATAAACTTGAATAATATGAATACAAAAAACACGTTAGAATAAATTGCACATGATCGTCATGAGCAAATGACATGTTAGTTATTTTGACATGTATTAAATACACACATAATAAATAGTGAAATAAAATACAAAATTAAAAATGCTTTGTACACACTAGAACAAGTAAATCATTACATTATTACTAATTTTCCTTATCACTATCCTGCCCTGATAATTGCACTTGCAGTAATCGACATTTTTGAGATTTTCACTTTTTTGCAGAAATGGCATCCTAAGGACATAATCTATACGTAAAAAATATATCTATAACTGTTTTTCTATTACAAACGTGTTTTTTAGGTACTATGAAACGCAGTACTTGCACCTAAAAGTAACTTGTGCTACAAAAATTTGAAGCATTAAGCATATGCTATAAGTTTATGCAGTACTTGCTACGATTACTGCATAAGCTTGTAGCATAAATTTTTCTGAAACGAATGTTTACTTAGCCAATCGTAGTATTCTACAATCCAGCGTTTACGAGAAGCGAGAGTGTACCGTAACTCAAACCAACCATGTCATAGTCAAAACCGGAGTAGTTTTGACTATGACAACGATGCATGCTAACATGTGCTAATACGTTTGAACTCGTCAAACGTATTAGCACAAATTAGTTAAATAAATAGTGAAGATGCCACAAATAATTCACTTGAAAAAAGCGCCAAAGAACTAATACAGCACCTTAGTAGCAAAATGTGTTACACATAATCCTTACTGAAGATCTACAGACTCATTTCACTCCTGAGCTGAGCCATGTCTACAAGTTGTTCTGGAGAGTAGTCATAAACCGCCTCGCTGGGAAACTCGACAAGTTCCAGGCAAAGAAGTAAGCCGGGTTTCGAAAAGGCTTTAGTACAGTGGACTACATCCATTCTGTTCGGCAAATTGTATGAAGTCCAACTAGCACAATCAGCCGTTGTGTATGGATTTCGTAGACTACGAGAAAGCCTTCGACTCTGTCGAAACCTGGGTAGTCCTAGAAGCTCTGCAGCGGTGTCATCTTGATTGGCGGTATATTGAGGTGTTGAGGGGCTTATATGATACCGTTACCATGACCGTCCAGTTGGAGGATAAGAAGACCAATCCGATAGCGCTGCGCAGAGGTGTGAGACAGGGAGATGTCGTGTCACCTAAGCTCCTCACTTATGCGCTTGGGACGTCTTAAAATCGTTGGCCTGGGATGGAAGGGGGCGTGAATATAAGCCAATGACATCGTCATAGTAGCAGAAAAGCTGAAACCTTTTAGCGGGGTGCTGCACAGTTTAAGTGAAGAGTCTCGACGTGTTAGCCTCGGTATAAACTTGAACAAAACCAAGGTCATGTTCAATGAGCATGTCATGCCGGGACCAATAGCTGTCCAAGACTACACTTACCTTGGGCAGGACATTTGAAACGAGTAACCTGGATAAGGAAATAGCGAGAAGGATTTGCTTGGGCTGGGCAGCATTCAGCGAACTGCATCGGGTTTTCTATTCGCCGATACCGCAATGCCTGAAGATGATAGTCTTCAGCCAGAGCATTCTACCAGTTATGACCTACGCCGCCGAGACGTGGACACTCACAATTGGGCTAGTCCACAGTAGGGGTGTCTCTGAGGGATAAGATCCGAAACGATGTTATCCGTCAGAAAACAAGAGTGGTCGACATAGCTTGCAGAGTATACGTTTCGAAGTGGCTGGCCACATTTGTAGAATAACTGATGCTCGATGGAGCAAGCGTGTTCTGGAGTGGAGACCGCGACTTGGTAAATGTCGGGTAGGACGACCCCCTGCCAGAAGGAGCGACGATCTAAAGAAGGTTGCAGGGATTGACTGGATGCGAAAAGCGCAGGACCGTGTGTTGTGGCGAAATTTGGGAGACGCCTATGTTCAGCAGTGGACTGCTATAGGCTAGATTGATTGATTGACTTTTGAAGTGCCTTTGATTTCGGAAGATTAACTTTTTTTTAGTAATTATGAACATGAAAACGAAAGATAAAAACTTTAACATTATATTTAACCTTTTGTTTTACGGTACACCTGTAGTCAGACCAATTTCAGGTAACTTATAAATAACCGAGTTTTGTATAACTCCCCCAAAAGGAGTTATCACAGCTAACTCTTATATCTTAACATACGGGGCATCGCGTATTATATAATGTATGGTAGGCTTGTCATGCCTATCTCTGTTATTGAGTTTATTATAGTAAATATAGCTACAATAAAAAAAAATGCTACTTCCCGATATCCGTCACATTAAAATATGTTACATTTATTAAAAAATCTCATACTTGTTTGCATTAAATTTCTTTAAAAACGCAAATATCTGAAAAAATCTTTAGGATGCAATTTCTCAAAACTATGATTTTTAAGTTAACGCAGATAGGTCTGACACGGCAGTACAGTCTGTTTAACTAATACCAGAAGAGGTATGTAATATATTCAATGATTAATAATTACAAACGCAGTACTAAGCACGTGCTATGTGAGTTTGCAGTAATAAGCACTATTACTGCATGTGATCTTAGTGATACTGTAATGCTCGCAAGCCCAGAAAGTTAATGAAAACGCAGTACTAAGCATTTTATCTAAATAAGATAATAAAATAAGGAAAAAAATATATCAATAGAAAGATCGATTTTTTTACTATTTTTAAGTTACATTTTAAAAGTTATAGCACCGATATTTCTTCCTTAGATATGACGAAATATGTTTTTCGCGCTTATCTCGAAACCGCAATTTTGCAAGTACTGCGTTTGCAATAACGAGGGCAGTATCGTTATCCGAGTCCGATTCTGAGTCAGAATGCAGATTAGATATGTCCAAAATGTCTAATTCAGGTTCCTGAAATTCAATTTAACTGAGAGTTTCAGGTTTAAACTGAAAAAATATATATATATATATATATATATATATGTCATTTGCTCATGACGATCATGTGCAATTTATTTTAATGTGTTTTTTGTATTCATATTATTCAAGTTTATATTAATATCTGCTTTGTTTGATTATAAGTACATTAATAATTTTTATATCAGTTGTTTTTTTCTTCTTTCAACCCAAAAACCCCGTTTCATGTTTAAAAATAATATTTTAAATTTAAATGATTTTTAAAAAAAAAACAGCAGTTACAACCGTAAAATATTGTACACCAAAAAATCATGAATAATTAGCCCTAAAACAGTCTGTGAGGATATTACGGTTTTCCTTGCCGTTTCAGAGAAAATTGAATTTTTCAAACTTTCTCCACACAAAGTTTTCGTAAAAAAATTCTAATTAATTGGTTTATGGACTGATTTGACCCAGAAGTCATTTTTGTATACAGTAATAACTAATGAAACCAATATCCGCCCAAAAACCGACACTTAAAAATTTTAATCCCTAAGTCTATGAGAGCCGATTTTCGGCCCACCGTGCGACGACGCAACTATATGTATCTCGTTTGCCTCATGCCACCAAGGCCGAGGAATTAGTCGAATACATTAACATAAAGACTAACTGTACCGTGAGGGTGGAAAAACTAGACTCGTATCGTAACGTCGACTTCAGTTCTTTTACGGTGCGGGTCCTTACACAAAATCTGTCCACCTTCCTGAGTGAAGAATTTTGGCCGAAGGGTGTAGTGTACCGCCGCTTCAGGGGAACATTGAACTACGCTAAGCAGCGCAGCACAACGACGCCGTATAATTCGTGTGCATTAAAATACTATGTGAACAGTGATAGATTGTTTTCATATTATGTACTAGCTGACCCGCGCAACTTCGTTTGCGTGATGAATGAAGAACCGCTCGACCGATTTTGTGCAAACTTCATATAAACCATCAACTAAATAGTCCAAACAAAGCCTAGACATTTGGTTTAGATAGGTGAGCTCGTTCTTGAGTTATAAAATTACAAAGAAAAGTGGTATGGTTTTTTATATCTATATATATAAAAAACAATGCCACTTTTCGTTGTAATTTTATAACTCGAGATCGGGCGTACCTATCCAAACCAAATATTTAGGCTTTGTTCGAACTATTTAGTAGATGGTTTATGTAAAGTTTGCACAAAATCGGTCGAGCGGTTCTTGATTTATCACGCAAACGAAGTTGCGCGGGTCAGCTAGTAGATAGATAGATTTGTTGTTATGTCGGCAACAAAAATACATCGTCAAATTCATAATGCATAAAATATGAGCTAAGTAAATTTATTTATTAAATACATTTCTTAATTCAATGGCTAAACTACTACTTGACACAACTTCTCTTTTAAGCAATTGACATCGTAACTTAGTTGCTTCTTGAGGTAGTCCCAGCCTACGACGTTTAAACAAACCGAACTACTGTAGGCTTTGTCCTCCTAATACAGATGGTCCAACCAAGACCTGGTAACGTAATGGCTCTTTTCAGTCCTGTCGAATGTAAGTAGTCTTCGTAGAGGCCATTCCCGTATTTTACAAAGACTTAGTGAGTCTGTTTCCTGACAGAATGCAGTTAGCACTATAAGTAGAATAAAGTTCATGCCTTCCATGATCAGTCTTCTGACAATATTTGTCGTAAGGATTGAGCGTAGATGGTAACATGCGGTGTTATTTTATTGACCAGTGGATACTACCTGAACCGTGGTCTTTCATTTTTTCTGGCAAGCCATCGTAGCTTTTCTTCTCACAAATGTATTTTTGTCACACAAAACTTCCGTATAGCATAATTGGTTAATATTATACCAAAATAGCGCTTTTTATTTTACTTTATGGCTTTGTAGTAAAATCATCTCTTTTAAGTCTGAAGTAAAACCATATCCCTAACATAAATGACAACGCTTTCACAAATTATGTGTCAAAATAAAAAGTAATTTAAGTATAAAATAAGAGTATTTAAGGAGTATTGATATCAACTCCGGAGAAAATCGACCCCAAAATAATTTACATTCCTTCTTTTGCTCGTTATAGCATAAATTTCAATAAAATAGGAAACACGTCTTCAATAAATTATGTTAATAATGCTATATACCAAATTTTAAGTAGATCGGACCAAGATATTTGCTCCATGGACCAAGGAATCACGCTATCCCATACAAACTCTACCCTCCTTTTTTATACCTTTGGAGGTGGAATTTGCAAAAATGTTAAAATTACTTTTTTCAAATTGTAACAAACAACGCTCATGCTTAGTTTCATCATCGTATCATCAACCGTTTAAGCAATAATTGATAATAACTTTGGGTCTAGGGATCGAACCGCAAAATTAAGTCTGCTTTGAATTCTATATACATTTCCGGAATTAAAAGTACCCAGTGTGGTGCCCAGGCTATTAAAGAATAATTATACTAAGTTTCGTCGTAATCGAACCAGTAGTTTTTGCGTGATGCCTGAACAAACAGACAGACAGACAGACAACCAAAAAATTTTAAATCACATTTTTGGGTTCGGTGTCGGTCTAGTAACACCCCCTGCTATTTATTTTTTTGATATTTTGAATGTACAGAATTTTCACTTCTACAGATTTATAGTATATTAAGTTTGTTTTTGTGTATTGTTATTTTATGGGCCTTGTTGCTTGAATTAAATGAATATTATTACTATGTCTCTCTTTCACACGGGTATCTTCTTTTTTTTTTCTTACGAAGACACCCGGACTTTTGGTAGGCTTACACGGGGACACAAGTCCAACATGCAGAGGCCCTTTGAGACTTTTAATCTAAAAGGAAATGGGACCCCCACTGCAAACAATCCACATCCGCCTTATGTAGAAGAACGGTAATGGACCATCTGTGATGGGAGCTAACTATTGTGAAATATTATGCTAACTACGCAATGTGCTATTGTGATGGGTGTTAAATGGTCTGGTTAACTTAGGCTATGGATGAAAACGGCGTCTGCCATTTCAATATATTATTATATTAAAAGTTTGGCAGACGGTGACTCGCCAACTCACTGGATGGGCCCCCTATACAATCGCCATAGGCCCGTAGGCCTGTGAGGCGACAGAGGGCAACACCGGTGTGAGTGGCTAGGGGTGTCGAGCGGTGCGGCGCCGGTTTCGCCATCGCGGGTCAGACCCGGAGCGGGTTTCCCCGTAGTTATGCCCTTGAAAATGACACTTCCACCCCCGAGCAAAAATCTCTGGCTTCCTCCCTCTGACCAGCCAATCAAGGCAAGCCAGAGTTGAGATTTGCTGCACTTTCGGGAGTAGCACCCTCCCATTAGCCCATTTAATGCTAACCGGTGACGAAGCGCAACAAAACTCTGAGGAATCGGGACCGATGTGTAGCCACGCACATTCAGCTCGCCACAAGCTGCCCTGCGGATGTGTGCTTTTCTATAACCTTAAGAGACATTCTTTTGTTGATCTCAGAAAGCAGACAATTCAAAAAGCAAATCTACTATGCCCTCATAGGGTTGCGTTAATCCCATGAAAAGATAACGACTGTCCACGAGGGGTATTATTATTATTATTTTTATTATTATCTCATTTATTAACATTAAACACATATTAAATACATTTTTAAATACATTTAAAATATTACAAAAAAATCTATTTAAAAATATATAAAATAGCAGCCCACCGGCATCGGATAAAGGGACCAAGATACCGGTGGTTGGGACTCCAGAGAGAGAAACCTCCTCACAATACGTGTCGTATCGAGGAGTACTGCTTTCTGGATCTGGCCCTTGACCCAGCTACCTAACGAGAGCCTCTTAAGATGTTGGTCGAGCCTCTTGACTATAAGTCCGTTCACTGTAACAACTATCGGAACAATGACTGCCGATTCCATCTCCCACATGTCAACAATCTCGCGAGCTAAGTCCAAATATTTAATCTCTTTATCTTTTTCGGCTTTTACGAGATTGCCATCATGAGGGATTGTGATATCGACAATCATTACCTTGCACTCGGACCTGTCTATCACCACAATATCAGGTCATATTATCATCCCTCATAATATACCTCCTATAGTTGTTCGTCTTAATAACTTCATCTGCAATTGCACAGACAAAACCTTCGGTTTCTCCGAAGAGATCACCGAAACGTAGCCAGGCCACGGAAGCTAAATAGTCCACATCAGGCCCATGTAAGGCCTGATAGAACCTACCGTGAAGCTCTTTACTCTGCCATACCCTCTGACGGTCACTAAGGCTAAGCACTGTATGCCTGTGCCAGTTCTCTTTAGCCAAACCAAGCGGGTGAGACCAGCGTCCACTGCAACAACATCACGATGCATATCCACATTCACATCAAGGAAATACTGTCTAAGGTTGTACACCTCACGGTTATGAAGGGTTTTAGCATTTAAAAAGCCTCGTCCTCCATATTTTCGTGGGATGTACAGCCTCATCAGAGATGAACGTGGATGATGCATACGGTATGCCGTTAGCAATGTTCGTACTCTCCGATCCAAAGCGTCCAATTCGGTTTGAGTCCACTTGAGTATACCAAAGGAGTACATCAGAAGTGGCATGACCCATTCATTATAAGCGCGCACCTTGTTGCTTCCATTATCTTCCCTCGCTTTATATGCATGACTGCACATTTATCCACACCAAACTCCATTTTGATTGAATTACTAAAGTTTTCAGTATTTCTATCAATTGTGAGTTCGTTGTAGCAAACAACTTTAAATCATCCATATAAAGTGAGTGAGACATTGCCTGACCTCCTCTTCGTAGCCTATAACCTAGCCCTGAATTCTCAAGTAAAGTACTTAACGGGTTCAGTGCTAGGCAAAACCAAAGAGGACTCAAACTGTCGCCTTGGAATATTCCCCGCTCGATTTTTATAGGTTCACCACTACCGCACGTCCCTCGATATCCTGGATATCTAAGAATAGTTCTCCATTGACTCATACATGACTTCAAAAAGGTGCATAGAGTTGTATCTACTTTATACAACTCCAACCCCCTCAGAAGCCACGAATGAGGTACGGAATCGAACGCTTTCTTATAATCTATCCAACATACGAAGAGATCTTTACGGTTGCGGCGAACTTGTTGGCTGATGACCAATTTATTATTATTCCATTTATTCATTATTTTTAACTTATTCTATTACATTTTTAAATAAATCATATAAAAATAAATATTTATTTAAAAATATAAAAAATAGTGTCCCACCGGCATCGGGTACAGGGACCAAGCTACCGGTGGTTAGGGCTTCAGAGACAGGAACCTCCTCACAATGCGTGCCGTGTCAAGAAGCTGCTTTCCGTATCAGGCCCTTGATCCAGCCGTCTAACGAGAGCCTCTTCAGATGGTTATCTTATGGTTATTATTATTATTATTATAAATTTATTAATTAATTTAATTTATTAATTTATTATTATTTTTTTAATTTATTTATTATTATTATTATTATAAATTTATTTTAGAACGAATACAGAACAAATTTATAAGATTTTTGAATAGTAAGCTATTTGGGGTTTACTCTGGATATGCATTGTACTTAATTGTACTTTCCTTCGAACCACTATCTTCGTAGAATAGATTCCTATCCATTTGGTAATCCATCATTCCCTTTGCACTTCGCACTGGAGTGTCATCTGTTACCCGTAAGCGCTGGGTGATGTTGGCACAGGAATCACACTTAAAATTGCGCTTAATTTGGGCCTGTCCATCTTTGAAAGCCGCTGAGGTGATATTCACACATCTATAGTGTTATGCCGTCTTGCATCCATTGCACTTAATGTGTTCTCCTACTTCAATTTTCTTGACACAAATAAAGCAGTTCATTATTCTAAGGGCATCAATAATCATTAATATGAAAGCCAGTAGTTGCTAATAATACAATGTTTGAAATGCCACTGTTAATATTAGCTGCCAAGTCATTATTTTTAATACCTAGCACATTATTTCATTTATTCTGTTTAATATATTTGCTAACTTTTTTTTTTGTTTAACGTGAGGGAAAATCATCATGGATGTTATGCCGGACTCCTACAGACTAAAAAACCTCACGTCACGCCCAACAGCCTGTGGTTGGGAGCCCCGGGGAAGCCCTCGGAAGGATGTCCCAGAACTCCCAAATATATTTGCTACCTTGTAGTGGCAGCCCATTATTTAGTTTTTATAAATCTTTCGTTTTGTAGCTAATATTATAATATATTTGTTGCTAAAATATTTTATCACTACCAAGTTATTTTTTTTGGAACCATGTCCAATCGCATAATAAGTTTTTAAGTCGTCGCCTGACAAATGATTTGCGCGGCATTAGTATAGCGAAGTTTGAAATTTTAATTTTACCGACGATAGTTAATTGGTATTTGTTTTGTCCAGTTGAAGTTTTAAAGCTAGTTATTGATTAATTACGAATTTATTTCATTGTGTAAGTCATGCAGCGACGCCATTTAACTAGAGAAGAAATGCTAAGGGCAGTAGGCATGCTCCAAGCTGGGGCTACTCAGTGGAGTATTGCTGAGGAGATTGGAACCAGGCAAAACGTTATTTCAAGATTGTGGTCACGTTATCGTGCAACCGGGGAAGTGGCTGAAAGACACCGTGGCGGAAGACGCATAACCACCCAACGACAAGACCGATTTTTACAAGTTGCCGCGAGAATGCAGCCAAACGTTACAGCCGTGCAGTTGGTTCAACGGCTCCAGTCAGAACACCAATTGCTTGTCAGTGACCAAACTGTGAGGAGGAGACTGCATGAAGCTAACCTTCATGCTCGCAGGCCACTTCGTACTCCAGCACTACGCAGAGGAAATCGTGGACGAAGATTAGAGTGTGCTCGTGAACATTTGCTTTGGGAAGATAACCAGTGGTCTGTAGTACTGTTTACCGATGAGTCCTGATTCGGTTTTCATCCCGATTCACGAAGAGTACGCGTTTGGCGAGTTCCTGGTCGTGAGAGTCGTCTGCAACACCCCCAGGTAGTCCATCCATACAAGGGCGGGACAATTATGGTTTGGGCGGGAATTCGTTTTGGTAGAAGAACGGACCTCGTTTGGATTAGAAACACCATGACCGCTGAAAAATACCGCGACCAGGTGCTTGTACCCATTGTCTACCCTCATCGACTTCAAATGGGTCAAGAATTTACTCTCATGCATGACAACGCCCCTCCGCACTCAGCGCGAGCGGTGATCAGCTGGCTGCAGGACCATGATGTGTCGGTTTTACCCTGGCCGGCGCAATCGCCTGATTTAAACCCCATCGAGCATGCGTGGGACATGCTCCAAAGAAGGGCTTATAAGAATTTTCCTGCAGACATTGCGACTGAAGAGCAACTTTTTTTGCATCTTAGCAGAACTTGGGACAATATCCCGCAGCGAGACTTTGATAACTTAATTCAAAGCATGAAAAACCGTTGCAGGACCGTGGTTAACGTCATGGGTGGTTTTACTGACTACTGATTTTTCCTATCAGTGCAAAAAATTGAAAAGAAATTACTTGTTTTTTTATTTTTTCGTAAATGACACATTCATCTTCAGTTGCACCATTTTTTTACTTTTTGTTTTCATTTTAATAAAATTTTATATAAGTCGAAAATATATTTTTATTTTATTTTAAAATATAGTCTGAAAAATGGGCTTCCTAAGAATATAACATTGTTGCATATTATTCCTAACAGATTTTCTGATAATTGAGATAATGTGAAATATCCCTAGACGGTGTTAATGTGTGATGTATATCAGTCGTCTAGATCCCATAGTACAAGCTTACATTAGCTTAATTTGGGCTAGATGATGTTGTGTGAGTCCACAAATATTTATTTATTTATTTATTCACGGGTTAACGAAGTGCACACACGCACTGTGGCTGCCCGCTACACACGCGCTGCCGACTCAGGCGCAGGTTGTGACTACCAACTGTTAAAAATTTTGTTATTAATAACCAGGATCAACTTACGAACCACGAAAGAGCTCATAAATAAATGTCATGTGGTGGTCACCCATCCAAGGACCGGCCATAGTGAAAGTTTCTAAGGCTATGGTCTCCTATTAAATGCTATAGGTACGCGGTGTCCGACTTCAGTGTGAATTTTCCGAACGACGACGTCTGAACGCCAGGTACAGCGTTGGCCGTCAAAACATAAACGACGACGCGCGACGTCTCGTACACAGCAGTAGTCGACAAAACGGATATGAATTCGATTCAAACGTTATAGTTATCATAATGTGATATTTTGCTTATTTTCTTCATGTGTATAACATAATATTTATACCTTTTTCTTTATTGAATTTTACTATCAATATCAATATCATCAATCAATACATATAATAAAATCGTAACAGTCTGTTTGTCTGTACGTTTGTGCACGCTAATCTCAGCAACCGCTTAACTGATTGCAACGCGGTTTTCTTTATTGCGTTGGGATTTGCTCCACTTAATATTAAGTGTTTGTTTCATGTCAATCGGTTTATAAATAAAAAAGCTATATCAATCTAAAGAATCACATTTAAACTGCAGCGTACGAAGTCGTTATTACGAAGTCGCAACGCAAAAGGTTCGAATGATAGCTATGTCATCCGCACGGGTTACCTACTTTAGTGCGAAAGCCGTATCATCGAATTTTGGTACTTCGAAAACCTTTCACCGACATCACCATACTGCGACGCCTCGTTAAGTTGATGTCTTGTTACTGCGATGGTTCGTTACATCGAAAAACCCTACTGCGAAGCTTTGTTCCTTCGACATCTTGGTACTACGCTGTTTCGTTACATCGAAAAAATATACTGCGAAGCCTGGTCCAGTCTACGTGCAATTTTTGGTTACCATATTTTATGCAGAGAATATGCACAAAGGTCGTGAATGGTGAATGGTGGTCGTGAATGGTGGTAACTTGGTGGTTATAAAAAAAACAACCACAAATGCTAATGCGGAAGCTCCGCTGCGCTCCGCTTCCGCTTAGCCCACGTCGACCACGGATATTTATACTTATATACTTTTTAAATACATACATATTATACATAGAAACACCCAGACTCTTGAGACAAACATTATTTTATGGGTCACACAAAGATTTGTCTCCGGTGGGAATCGAACCCACGACCTTCAGCGCCGCAAGCGGTCCAGACCAGGCTTCGCAGTACATTTTTTCGATGTAACGAAACAGCTTAGTACCAAGATGTCGAAAAAACAAAGCTTCGCAGTAAAATCGTTCGCAGTAGGGTTTTTCGATGTAACGAACCATCGCAGTAACAAGACATCGACTTAACGAGGCGTCGCAGTATGGTGATGTTGGTGAAAGGTTTTCGAAGTACCAAAATTCGATGATACGGCTTTCGCACTAAAGTGGTGATACGCATCCGCACGCCGCTATCAGCGCATGAAACAGACCACAACAGTACATTTTCATAGTAGCATAGTGATGCGGTGTACGCGGCGTGACGTTGCACGCAGTCTCCGGCGTTTATAGGAGAGCCTTACTGCAGTGATCGTCTTCAAAACACACACACACACAAAGTCACGGGACCACGAGCGCCTTAAAACTGTTTACATTGGTATAAAAAGTACTCTATAAGTTGAGCGCTTCAGGGCCTTGTCGTCTCATTGTAAAGTCTGCTTTTAAACGTTCGGAGCGAATTTGAGTAAGTAATAACCACTTAAGTCAACATTGTATTTTAAAAAATCCTTATTATTTTGAAGAACTTTTTCATAGCCAGAGAACATCTCATTGAAATACATTTTTTTAATTTTTTTTATTAATTCCAGTTATGATCTTGTGGCTGAACCTTGTAGTGTTTTTGTTGTGTTTACTATGCTTCTGGTACAGAAGAAGACATATGTATAGACTGGCAGCCAAAATCCCTGTGGCAGAAGGGACCTTACCTATCATAGGCCAACTACATAGAACTTTTGGAGATAATGAGTGTAAGTTTTCTAAAATGATTTCGTCAATCAGATTTAATCACTCAATTATGAGAGCGTAATTTATAAAAGCTAATTGTTCACTCAGCTTACTAAACTAATAAAATGAGGTGTAAAAATGTGTATCACTGTGTCAAGTTCATCTCATTTTTCATTTTATTTATTTACCAGCTGACCCAACAGACGCTGTCCTGCCATAACTATGACTCGGGAAATCGATATTCCGAGTTCCGAGTTCCCGGTTCCAAGTTACCATTCCTGGTTTCCTGATCCCTGTTCGCAGTTTCGCGTTCCGAGTTCCCGGTTCCTGGTTTTCGTTTCCCAATACCGTCTTTCTGTTCCCGGTTCCCATTTTGCTGCTTCGAGTTCCAAAACCCGATCCAAAATTGCAACAGAAATCATTTCTTTGAACAGTTTGCGCCAGTTCTGGTTAATTTTCTAATTTTCCACACAACTTTCTTAGTTTTTTCTTCCATTAAAACCTTCTCCTGACATTACCTATCGCAATAAAAAAGATTAGCGAAACCGGTCCAGCCGTAAATGCGTGATGGCGTAACTAAGGGAAATAGGGATTCATTTTTATATATATATACAGGGTGTGGCGTAAATAGTGGTCCAACGTAAAGGGTGTGACATAACAGGTAGTCAACTACAACATACTACAATTTTGTCCGGTTTTCCCAAGGGTTGCAGAAAAAAAGAACTTTTTATGAAATTCACCCCATTTTTTATAAATTTGGCTGTAGTTTGAAGAAAAATCGTTAGTTTTGAATTTTGATTTCTGTTTATTAAAGCCTAATACATTAGCTAACAAACAATAATATAGTTTGTTTATTTCCATTTCAAACTTGGAAAAAAAAGATAAATTTATCTCAATTTTACCTCAAGTTTTAAAGTATCGCTAAAATACAAATGCATTTTTAAAAAAATAAATGTACTGCACTGTTGCTACCCATTATTTCAAAAATATGCCCGTCTAATACCGATTTCGAAATAGTATCACACTAACAAATATTATTTTTTAAAAGCTGGATATTTCATTTTCATCACAAACTGAAATTTTAATTTCATAGTAGGGAATCAAACTGTTTATAACCACATGGTCTCTACTTATCCGTCTATTGTCGGGCGCCTCGGAAAACTACTCGGAAGGATGTTACAGGATTCCTGACAGACTTCGGTCAACACCTTGGTCCCACTAAGGGTCTGCGGTGTCCTTCCGATTCTTTTTTTTTTTTTTTTTTTTTCTGCAACCCTTGGGCAAAACCGGACAAAATTGTAGTATGTTGTAGTTGACTACCTGTTATGTCACACCCTTTACGTTGGACCACTATTTACGCCACACCCTGTATATATAGACTAGCGGTTCCACGCTCCGCTGTGACTTTTTATGGGCATGTATTTAAATCGATATCTGTTTATGCCCTTTTTTCGTACAAAATATTTCAAAGTTAAACCAAAATTACTGACTTGCACACTAATTATGCACACTAAATAAATCAAATTTAATATACTGTTTAATGGTATTTGCAGAACTATTTTACTGAACAAATCACTATTATCTTAATAGTATATCTAAAAATTCCTTAGCCTAACAAACATATTATAACTTTTTTAAGGAAAACCATCGTCTAATTTACTTTTAGGAACCTCTTTTATTCTAATTAAAAACCAAATTTTATCAGTTATCTTTACAAAATAAAATTTTATCAATCAAAAAAATAAAAAACTAACCTAACCTATTCCGTTATAAGGTTGTACAATTTAGAGAGCAAGTTTTATTTTATTATATTATTATTTTTTTAACCCCCGACGGAAACCCGAACGGGGTGTTATACGTTTGACGTGTGTGTGGGTGTGTGTGTGTGTGTGTGTCTTTGTAAGTCCTGTCTGTGGCATCGTAGCTCCCAAACGGATGAACCAATTTTGATTCTGTTTCTTTTGTTTTAAATATGGGTTAGGAAAGAGCGTTCTTAGCTATGTTTTATAAAAATTGGTTAAGCCATTTCAAAGATATGAGGGGTAAGAGTGGTGATGAAAAATTGAATGTGTTCAAATATAACCGTGTTGGATATCAAATGAAAGGTCGTAACTTATACATCGTGAAACCGGTTTAGCCATTCGAAAAATATGAGGAGTGGAATGTATTTCTAATTCTGTAACCACACTCCGCGCAATTCGCATTAGCTCTGAATAATTTTTGATGGACTATACGTATGTTAAATAAAAACCGGTCAAGTGCGAGTCGGACTCGCCCATGAAGGGTTCCGTAGCGTCAAATACCATAGTATAAAGGTTTTTATAGTTCGTTTAACTTTTAACACCTTCGCTGTAGTAGTGATTTTTCTATGCAAAAATTGCGGTTTATGACGTTTTAAAAAAAAAACTTCTGTCTAGATCTCGTTCAAACCAACTTTCGTTGGTGGTTTTTATAGCAATGTACATTATATATTTTTTTTAGATTTATTATCCTCTTAGTTTAGAAGTTAGAGGGGGGGGACTCATTTTTCCACTTTGGAAGTGTCTCTTACGCAACCTATTAAGTTTAGAGAAAAATGATGTTGGAAACCTCAATAGCATTTTTGTAGACCTATCTATAGATATCCCACACGTATAGGTTCGATGAAAAAAAAATTTTTGAGTTTTAGTTCTATGTATGGGGACCCCCAAAATTTAATGTATTTTTTCCAGTTTTATGTAAAAATCTTAATGCGGTTCACAGAATACATCTACTTACCAAGTTTCAATGGCATAGGTCTTATACTATAAATTTGGGGAAAAATGGCTGTGACATACGGACGGACAGACAGACAGACATGACGAATCTATAAGGGTTCCGTTTTTTTTTTTTACTGTTGACGCGGGGAACGCATTTACGCGCCTTCATCCCAGCTGCGGGGGCAGCTGGGATGGTGTGTGGGACTCCCGGCTCGGTCCAGAATGGACAGTCCTACCCACTAAGCCCCGCGGTGTTCCTCCTCACCCTTTAGCCGGGCCGAGGAATATCAAAGGATTATTCACGTCGACCCGGCTAGGGGCGCCCCGTTTATTCCGGGCTCTCCGTGGGGGAGCCAGATGGGCGGCTCCCTAAAGCTCCCTAAGGAGCTGAATACCACGCCTGCACCGCTCTCGGGCGCCCCTCTGTAATAGAGGAGACAGAGAGCGGCTGGCACAGGCGTGCGCTAATGGGCACCCCTGGAACACGGGAAAGGTGCCCACCGCCATGTGACCGTTGGTGGGCGGGGTCCCCCGACCTTACGCCCACGGTCAACAAACAATCGGGGGCGCGCAGTGACTCCTCACCGCGGCTCCCCCGAACTGCACGGGAGAGCATTTATCGTTTTTTTTTTATCATTATCGGTTACTCCCAGCACTGTTGCCGCCGGTCGCGCCGTCATTCACGGCCGGCAGCCCGAACTGCATGGCAGGGCGGGAGCATTTACCCAAACTCCCGCCCCCCACGCAGTGCCTCTCCCACTTTACCGCCATCGTCTCGCCAGCAAGGGTGGCGAAGCGACTGCGACCCAGCACTGCTGCTGCTGGCCGTGAATGACGGCACAGCCGGCAGCAACACACACCACCGAACAACCCACAGGTGGGTTACTCCCGCCTCGGCCGGAATTAGCCAGAGTAGCACAACTCCCCACAGAGGAAGGGGAGTGGTCGCTACTCCGTTGCCCAGGATGCACCATGAGGAGGATCCGACCCATTGGGGTCCTTAAGATGTTAGTAGGACCCCGCATCCCAAATTTTACAACCTTATAACGGAATAGTTTAGGTTAGGCTAGATTTTTAGGGTTTCGTAGCCAAATGGCAAAAACGGAACCCTTATAGATTCGTCATGTCTGTCTGTCTGTCTGTCTGTCCGTCCGTGTGTCACAGTCATTTTTCTCCGAAACTATAAGGCCTATGATATTGAAACTTGGTAACCAGATGTATTCTGTGAACCGCATTAAGATTCTTATATAAAATTGGAAAGTAAGCAGTAAATTTTAGGGGTCCCCATACTCAGAACTGAAACTCAAAATTTTCTTTTCATCAAAACCATACGTGTGCGGTATCTATAGATAGGTCTTTAAAAATGCTATTGAGGTTTCTAATATCATTTTTTTCTAAACTGAATAGTTTGCGCAAGAGACACTTCCAAAGTGGAAAAATGTGTCCCCCCCCCCCTCTAACTTCTAAACTAAGAGGATGATAAATCTAAAAAGAATATATGAAGTACATTGCCATAAAAACTACCAACGAAAATTGGTTTGAACGAGATAGAGCCGGTAGTTTTTTTTTAATTCGTCATAAACCGCAATTTTCGGTTAGAAAAATCACTACCACTGCTAAGTTAAAACATCAATCAAAGTTGCAACGAACTATAAGAACTTTTGTATTATGTTACTTGCTGCTACGAAACCCTTCATGGGCGAGTCCAACTCGCACTTGGCCGGTTTATTTATTTTTAGGATCAATTAAATTTAATTTTGTAGTGGTGATTGATTAAATTGGGGTTTTACTTAGAATAAACAATGTTCCTAAAAGCAAATTAGGTGATGGTTTTCGGTAAAAAAGTTTGAATATTTTGATAATAGTTATTCGTTCAGTAAAACAGTTATGCAAATACCATTATTCAATATAATGAATTTCATTTATTTAGTGTGCATAATTAGTGTGCAAGTCAGTAGTTTTGGTTTAACTTTGAGATACAGATATCGATTTAAATACATGCCTTTTTAGGGTTTCGTAGCCAAATGGCAAAAACGAAACCCTTATAGATTCGTCATGTCTGTCTGTCTGTCTGTCTGTCTGTCCGTCCGTGTGTCACAGTCATTTTTCTCAGAAACTATAAGGCCTATGATATTGAAACTTGGTAACCAGATGTATTCCGTGAACCGCATTAAGATTCTTATATAAAATTGGAAAGTAAGCAGTAAATTTTAGGGGTCCCCATACTCAGAACTGAAACTCAAAATTTTTCTTTTCATCAAAACCATACGTGTGCGGTATCTATAGATAGGTCTTTAAAAATGCTATTGAGGTTTCTAATATCATTTTTTTCTAAACTGAATAGTTTGCGCAAGAGACACTTCCAAAGTGGAAAAATGTGTGTCCCCCCCCCTCTAACTTCTAAACTAAGAGGATGATAAATCTAAAAAGAATATATGAAGTACATTGCCATAAAAACTACCAACGAAAATTGGTTTGAACGAGATAGAGCCGGTAGTTTTTTTTTAATTCGTCATAAACCGCAATTTTCGGAAGAAAAATCACTACCACTGCTAAGTTAAAACATCAATCAAAGTTGCAACGAACTATAAGAACTTTTGTATTATGTTACTTGCTGCTACGAAACCCTTCATGGGCGAGTCCAACTCGCACTTGGCCGGTTTATTTTATGGTCCTTTGTGAGTCGGGAATTTTTGATAGGCAATTCGTATTTTTGTTTAGTAAATCATATATCCGGTGTACGAACCACATTTTTGGTTTGAATTCGATAAAAAAGGTCATCGCGTTTTGTGTAAAAGTTTAGTTTTTTTACTCGTACGCGTTTAGTTAATCAAATGGGTTTTTTGCACAGCATTTAGACTTCGGGTAGGTATGCATTCAGTTAATTAGTGGAATTACAAATGGGTTTTTTGCACAGCATTCAGACTTCTGGTAGGTATGCATTCAGTTAATTAGTGGAATTACCTAGTGTGCAGAAAAATTACAAAGGTGGTTTCATGAGAAATGAGTAGCAAACAAAGACGTAATAAAATATAGACACGTCATGTACGAACATCACGGCTTTCAAAAACGGCAAATATTTTATACATTCAAAAAAAGAATTTCTATGAAATTATCTATGATAGCATGTATGAAAATTAAGGCAATTGCCTGACTTTTTTGTTGCCATTTTTCAGTGTTGATAACGTATCTATAGTTTTCATATATCATTGGTAGCAAACAAAAGGATGAGTACATTTAAAAAAAGTTTAATGTTGAGCCGTAACCAAAATTATGAATCTTCCAGAAAATCCAGTTAACATCCAAATCAATAGAAGCTTCACTTGAAAAAAAAAACTATTCTGTGATCAATGTTCAGTTTTTAAAACATCCTGCGCACGCTTCCAAAAAATTAATTCATTCTGATAATATTTCTATAACGCGCCAAAACTTAAACTTCAAAAATAAGATGCAAAACAAATCTGACCTCTTTTTAGGTAGGTACTCTCTTTTATTCTGAGTGCAAGGAGGCCGCAATCAAACTTCTTTAAAAAAAAAGAAATCTGGTAGGTACCTTCTAAATAGGTTGTTTATAATATTTTGTTCTGAAGCTGGCAGAATATAATTTAAAAAAAACGACCAGCGCCATCTATTGGTAAAATCACTTTTTAAAGCTGTTTTATTCTTATTGCTGCTGTTATGATAAAAGTGTATAAAGTAGCCTAAAACCATCTCTGAATCCTGTTGTATGTCGTGTCCAATTTTGAGCTTAATCGATTCGGTAAATTTTGAGATTTTAAAGAGTACGTACACGCACACAACATTTTTATATATTACTAGGTGACGCCTGTGGCTCCGCCCGCGTGCAATGTTTTTCCCGGTCACAGGGGTATGAAAAATAGATGTTGGCCGATTCTCAGACCTACTCAATATGCTCACATCATGAGAATCGGTCAAGCCGTTACGGAGGAGTATGGCAACGAAAACTGTGACACGAGAATTTTATATATTAGATATAGATTTCAAGTACAGCATTTTAAATGTCTGTTAATATAAAAAGATGCAGAAAAGTCAATTGCTGTAAGTACTTAGTAAAAACTTAGATCAAGAATAACAACTAGATTACGGGTCGCGAACAAAATGAAAGTTAAAAAGTGTCCCAAGTCGATACGTAGTTAAACCCATATTCTATTTATTAGCAATCGTAAATAAATAATTCAAGACTGTATCACATTTAACGTAAAATGTACCTTAAAGTTATTATTCGTAAGCATAAAATACCATGTCACTAATATCTCAATTAAGTCGTTTTGTTCCATACGTTTGTATCATTTAATGTCGGCTCATTGTCGCCAGTTCAAACAAGGATGTAGTGAGCCGTCAGTAGTGAGCCGCCTTCTATAGGTGCCGGATTTCTCGCGTCGATATTACATCTAGTTGTTATTCTTGAAGAGTGGAAAGCCTATTTCTAATAACAGTAAGTAAATAAAATATTTTCATTGCTGTTCGCTGTTCGATGTTCGACGTGTACGTCAACCAATGCTTTGACGCCTTACTGGTGGCCTTTTCTTATTAATAACAACAAATAAATTACGAGTAATATGAATATGAGCAAGAATTATTACGACTACTAAATTCTCTCAGCAAAAACACAATTTGAAAAACCGTTTGACGTAATAATGGTCTGTTTGAAATTGTCATTTGTTGCCTTAGCAACTGACTTTCATTCTGTTTCACTCACTCGCTTTCTTTAATATGAGATTTTTTAAATCGAATTTTAATTAGAAATAGCTTTTATTTAATTATATTTTATTTTATACAAACCTTATCCTGGGTTTAGCTAATACAGAAAAGAAAGAATTAGAGAAATTGGTTCAGCCGTTCTGAAGTAATGAGCTTACCTACCTACATACATTTCGAAGATCCATTTTTATACATATAGATTTCGCAAAAGTACAATCCGTGTTTTGGTACAGAATATTAGTGACTTATAAGCAGAAATACTTAGTTTCAATTTATAACAAAGTGCCTATCTAAAGGCTGATAATAATAACGTTAAATAAATATTTATGACTATAAAACAAAATACCGTGTCATTTTGTCCCTACTGCCCCTATATAGTCTACTTAAAAAGAGCATTTTGTAATCTAACTTTTTTGTCAGTCACCGAAAATGATGATTGAGGACTAGTATGTGTACAAAAATTTAAATATCGCTCGCAATGAGGATCCGTAACGTTTCAGTTAAGAATGCAGGTTTATAGAGCTATAGAATCCTTATCAAACAGTGCAAATTTTGTTCTACGACGAAAACTGAAGAAGTTGTGACGAAATTACTGGCGAAGTATGCTAAGTAGCGTCCGCGGTAGCTCATGACGTCACTTTGCCTAATCGCTGCCAGTTAGCCGTAACCGCGGTGTCCGTGTATGGCGGGCCGGGTTTTGTTTAATTTCTGTATGTTGCGTACTACAATGCCTAAAGCAGCGATGGTTTCTGAACGCGCAAGTAACGAACGAACGGAACGTAACATGGACGAAACTAGCTAGCTACACTCGCAATACTTTTCTCGTTTTCGTTATAACCACTTTATTGCTCAGTACTCACCAACTAGCGCGAGGAAGCTATGCAGAGAACTCTTTCCCAGGGCGCCTTACTTCAGAGTTTCTAGTGTATGTGCAAGGGCAGGCTAGGGCTCTGACGAAAACAGCCAAGTAGGGTGTACACACATATATTTATAAAGTACAGAGACAGAGAGAAGTTATTCACTAATAGACACACATATCACAGAAATACATTAGAGTAGTACCGATTACTGCACTAACATTACAGAGGCGTTCTACAGATACTTGTTACAAATTGCTTAGGCTGTTACATAGCAAGGTGATAAAGGTAACGGGGTACTGGCCTGCGGTGTGCGCTGAGAGCGACTCCGGATGATTGTTACTGCCAGGTGATGATGGCAGGTTCCTCTCAAATACAAAGCTTGTGCAGTCCACTCTACCACGCCTTCGTACCACGTGCAGTCCACGTACTTGTAGGTGTGGCACCGAACATCCACGACTGGTCACTCTAGCTCAACTAAAGAACCCTGTTCGTGAAAGAAAAACGGCGAATTTAGTTACTGGCAGCGCGAGAGACGAAGTTCGAACCGCTTTGCAAACAATAAAGTAAAACTTACCAGTTTCCTGGGTATAAGTTAGAACAGAAACTTATTCTTTCTGAGGAAGGTAACCTAGGTGACATTCCTCAGCAAATCCTCAGGTTTGTACAGTGCCTGAGTGAAATTCTTCACTGCATTGAGATAACCTCAAAGTTCTCACAGAGCTCAAAATTATTTCTAAGACTTTACAGGTGATCTGAGAAGATGGTAAAGAAACATGGAACTTCAAAGCAGGGCTTTATATACCCTCTCTAACGTGAAATAGTCTAGAATCCTATCTAAAAACCTGTTTTCCAGCAATATCTGGTTGCGTTAGGTCCAACAAATCACCATAGACTCCTGCGTCACTTCCCTCACCAAGACAACTCAAGTTGCCAGACACAAAAAACAATGAATTCATTAGGGCGCCCGCACATGCTCAACGATCATTGTCAAACCCACAACCAGACATTGCTGCACCTACAGAAAACAAATGCTACATCGTATGTCGGTAGCACAAATTTTGTACAATTATATTTTAGATAGATAAAAACTACAGTCCACTTTCATTCACATCCAAATACGACCTCATCGAAGAAGACGTAACACTGTAACTTTCAAGCATATTACGTTTCTGATCAGTGTCTAATTTGTATTTTTATGTTTGTATGAATATAAATAAATAAATAAATAATAAATATTCACGGACATCTCACACAACGCTATCTGATCCCAAAGTAAGCTAGGAGTAACCTAAATAAAATAATAATAAATAATAATAAATTTATTAGAGATAATTTTGAAAAGCAATTAGTATGCTGACTCAATCACAAATTTAATGTGAAAAAATTTTTGATCTCGAGCAGGATTTGAACCCGCGTCTTCTGGTTTGCCGGACCAGACGCCTTAACCAACTAGACCACCGAGACACTGCTCTCGACCGTCAAATTCTTTCACCTCATTACGTCGTGGTCTAGTTGGTTAAGGCGTCTGGTCCGGCAAACCAGAAGACGCGGGTTCAAATCCTGCTCGAGATCAAAAATTTTTTCACATTAAATTTGTGATTGAGTCAGCATACTAATTGCTTTTCAAAATTATCTCTAATGTTTGGGCAGGTATCATCGCAAGTCGAATGATTATATAGGTGCAATTCTATACATTCGAGCCGTGCAACTTAACTAAGTTACCGGTAGATGGTGCCTACGTCGCCCCAAGACGTAATGAGGTGAAAGAATTTGACGGTCGAGAGCAGTGTCTCGGTGGTCTAGTTGGTTAAGGCGTCTGGTCCGGCAAACCAGAAGACGCGGGTTCAAATCCTGCTCGAGATCAAAAATTTTTTCACATTAAATTTGTGATTGAGTCAGCATACTAATTGCTTTTCAAAATTATCTCTAATGTTTGGGCAGGTATCATCGCAAGTCGAATGATTATATAGGTGCAATTCTATACATTCGAGCCGTGCAACTTAACTAAGTTACCGGTAGATGGTGCCTACGTCGCCCCAAGACGTAATGAGGTGAAAGAATTTGACGGTCGAGAGCAGTGTCTCGGTGGTCTAGTTGGTTAAGGCGTCTGGTCCGGCAAACCAGAAGACGCGGGTTCAAATCCTGCTCGAGATCAAAAATTTTTTCACATTAAATTTGTGATTGAGTCAGCATACTAATTGCTTTTCAAAATTATCTCTAATGTTTGGGCAGGTATCATCGCAAGTCGAATGATTATATAGGTGCAATTCTATACATTCGAGCCGTGCAACTTAACTAAGTTACCGGTAGATGGTGCCTACGTCGCCCCAAGACGTAATGAGGTGAAAGAATTTGACGGTCGAGAGCAGTGTCTCGGTGGTCTAGTTGGTTAAGGCGTCTGGTCCGGCAAACCAGAAGACGCGGGTTCAAATCCTGCTCGAGATCAAAAAAAAAAAATTTTTTCACATTAAATTTGTGATTGAGTCAGCATACTAATTGCTTTTCAAAATTATCTCTAATGTTTGGGCAGGTATCATCGCAAGTCGAATGATTATATAGGTGCAATTCTATACATTCGAGCCGTGCAACTTAACTAAGTTACCGGTAGATGGTGCCTACGTCGCCCCAAGACGTAATGAGGTGAAAGAATTTGACGGTCGAGAGCAGTGTCTCGGTGGTCTAGTTGGTTAAGGCGTCTGGTCCGGCAAACCAGAAGACGCGGGTTCAAATCCTGCTCGAGATCAAAAATTTTTTCACATTAAATTAATAAATTTATTATTTTATTATTATTATAATAACCTGCTTGTGTTATGAGTATCAGACCACGGATATTAATACTTATATACTTTTAAATACATACATATAATACATAGAAACACCCAGACTCTTGAGACAAACATTTATGGGTCACACCAATATTTGTCTCCGGTGGGAATCGAACCCACGACCTCCAGCGCCGCAGGCGGTATCACTACCGACTGCGCCACAGAGGCAGTCAATATGGTAATACACCAGAATTTTTTAAAAAATTCTGGTGTAACTTTTGTAAAAGTCGTAGATAGATAGGTATTCTATTTTAAAAAGAGATGATAATAAAAATTCCGCCCTCTACCCAAGCTAAAAGACATTGCTTTGAATTCGAAGATGAGAAGTTCGTATTCAACCAAATATATTTAAGAAAAAGATAAAATTATTAAATCTAAATAATCTAGGTAACTGGAATTGACTAAAATAATAAGATAAGATAAGATAAGAAACTTTATTTTGCAAATATGGGTAAGTACAAAGGATGGTGTTACATTAAAATTGTTCAGAATCTGAACCAAAAACATTATAGGTACAATATCGTCGCATCAAATACAGCTACAAATTTACATTAAGTACATTACACATCTTCAATTTATTATAATTATGTACATAGGTTATTATTATTTATAAATTGAAGTAAACGCACTACTTTTTTCTTTCAAAAAGTCATTGATGCTGTAGTAGGCTTTACTTGCCAGGAAACTACGGAACTGTTTTTTAAATAAATGTAATGATAACTCCTAACAATGGACTGGCAATTTATTATATATGGTAGGAGCCATGCAAAATATACTCTTACGCATCAATGTGGTATTGGCTCTTTGGAGCTCAGTATTGTCACGTCTATTTCTAGGGATTGTGTCAGCTAAGCGCTCAAAACGATTAGGGTTAGCTTTCACAAACACAGCAACCTCAAAAACATACAAACATGGCAGTGTTAAAAGTTTATATTCTTTAAAATAAGGCATACAGCTCTGGGTAGATTTTAATTTAAACATTGACCGTATGCATTTCTTTTGAGCTTTAAAGGCCGTTTCTTTTTCTGTCGAATTTCCCCAAAATATAACTCCATATTGCAGATGGGATTCTACGATGCCATAGTAAGCAGTTAAGAGTGCATCAGTGGATATTATTGGCCTTAATTTTCTTAAAGCGTATGCAGATTTATTAATTGTCCCACATAGTATATCAATATGTTCTTTCCAATTTAACTGTTTATCAATTAATAGCCCCAAAAACTTCGTGTATGGTACTTCGTCAATTGTATAATAGGCTTGTGTCCTAAATTTCAAAAATCGATAGTTTTTGTAGCTTTATATCTACATGATCACAAAAATGTTATATTTTGATTTTAAACAATCATTTACATAGTTTATTTTGTGATTTAAAAAATGAATTTCAATTTGTATCGAAAACGCTCATGGCGCCTTGTGTGACGTCACTTGATGCCAAACAAAAGTAGTAGTGGTTTTATTTATCCATTTTCGGATAGGCAAAGGCAATTTGAGCCATACAGCCAAGTCTTGTATATTTATTATCTCTTCATTTTGCTTTAAAAAGTCACAGTCCTCGTCCTCTAAGTCCAGTCAAAGTCAAGTACATCATCCCTAAGTCAATGTCAGTCTTCCTTTAGAAAAGCGGTGGATAAATTTCTGAAAGTTTCTTTTGAGATTAAAAGTTATACTACATAAAAGAAACGTTTAGGGGTTTTAATCGATATTTAGGGAAATCTGGGGAATTTGAAGTTGGTTTTTAGAGGAACATTCGGTAGGAGTTGGCATCACTTTGGCATATGGTCTAAGTAACCAAAGCCAGTATAAATTAATTGAAAAAAAAATGCCATTGACATCACTGTTTGACAGGTGTTTGACAGTGTTAAGTTAGCGTCCGTCTGCTTTCCATTAATTTAAAAGGTTCTCTGTCTACGGTATTTTATGACACAAGATAACACGACTTGTGACACAAGATGTCAAGACTCGAGACTGCCAGAGTGCGTCAAACGTCAAAAAGCAAACTGTGACGTCACCCAATCTGATAGAGGTGTTTGATGTCACGTGACTGATTGCCTATTTTTTCCAATCTTATTTTCTAAAAATAATAGTAATCCTTAATTTTTGCACCAATTTATATTACTTTTTGTTATTTATATATCGGACATAGTCGTTAGAAACACACATGAATCAGATTAATTCTTAGTGGACACAAGCCTATTTATTATAGTGTATATTCATATTCAAAGCAGGTATTCGTTGACTAAAATTGATACGCTTTGTTTTGTTTAAATTTATTTTTAAATTATTATCATTTAACCATTTTACAATTAGATTTAAAGAATTATTAATGTCTTTTTCATAGGATTTTGGATTTCTACATGTTATAGTCATAGTGCTATCATCAGCAAATAAGGTCAACGGTTGGTCAATATACTTTGGCATGTCATTTACATATAAAATAAATAAAAGAGATCCCAGCACACTACCTTGCGGTACTCCAAATGCGATATTACGCTTTGACGATCTAAAAGTGACTTTGTTGAATAGTGAACACAAACCTTTTTATTACGTTGATAGACAATCTATTTTTACTGTGCTGTCATCGCTACTTTGTTTCTTCTGCCTATTGTCACCGAATAAAGCATTACGTGAAATATTAATAATATAATATAATATAATGTTTATTTGAAAATAATTGATTGTAGTTACAGATCAAAACATAACAGGGTAGATCTTACAACTATTTTGTTTACAATCTAGTGGGCGAGGTTCTGTTTCCCTTGATAGGTTAGATAATAACCTGTAGTAAGGGAAAACAGTCCCTTTCCCGTGGTTTAAACTATATAAAATTGTTTAACAAAGTGTTTAGGTAGGTACATGTTTTAAACTACAATATCCAAACAAAAGGGAACACAATTGCATGCAGTGAATAATTATCAACAGTGTGTGTGTGTGTGTGTGTGTGTGTGTGTGTGTGTGTTTGTGTGTGTGTGTGTGTGTGTGTGTGTGTGTGTGTGTGTGTGTGTGTGTGTGTGTGTGGGAGTGTGTAAAATTAAATAAAATAAAATAATAATCAAATAATTTAAATAATTAAATTTTGTTTTTGTATTTAATAAATAAATAAATTCTTCGGTTTCATCAAACGAGAAGAGAAGTTGTGTCAAGTAGTAGTTTAGCCATTGAATTAAGAAATGTATTTAATAAATAAATTTACTTAGTTAATATTATTATGCATTATGAATTTGTTAATCAGAAATCTATCTAACTAGGTATTATTATAAATGCGAATGTTTGTGAGTGTGGATGTTTGTTACTCTTTCACGCTGTAACGGCTGAACGGATCTGGCTGAAATTTGGTGCCTACAGAGATATGTTATAGTCTAGGCACAAAATTTCACGCAGGCGAAGCTGCGGGCATCAGCTAGACTACTACTGGACTAAGTGTGTGTATTTGTATGCAAACGTTTGTGATAATTATAGTGTGTCACTAAAAGTAACATTATTAGTCGGTACATTCAATCTACTCCTATGTTAAGATCAGTCAGAAATATCCGAAGAACTCAATACCATACTCGGTAAATTTCTCGTTAAATCTAATACCAATGTAATGTAGGACCATGAGAGTTTTAATAGGTACCTATAAAGTGCTTCGAATTCAAAATGAGTACAGTGGTAAATGTATGTGGGTAGAATGTTTAAGTAGATACCTTTATATTTCTTTCACCAATGATAATGTATTACATAATTTGACTCAATTTCACCCATCTCACTATATTATTTGTATCAAGAATTCTTCGGTTTCATCAAACGATTTACCTCGCAAAAGGTTTTAACAATCCTTTTGCAACCAAACAGTGTCGAACCGTATACCGGACATGTAACATTAATTTTGTTATGTAGGTACGGGCCTAAGTAATAAGCGAAACGCTTAGTAAAAGCTTTCCGCGGTTTAGGAATAGTGCAAATGTTATGCTTACGTCGTTTTGTTATTTTTTTATATGCCGTAAGTCTGTGCTGTAGGAGGATTGTATGGTATATAAATAATTGCCGGACATTCAGTACATCATTGATTTCGTACAATAAGCTCGTCGAGAACATAATGGGTCTAAATGTTGCTACTTTTAAAATGGCTCTGTGTGCTACTTCCAACGGCATGAGTATCGTTTTGGCCGCACCACCCCAGCAGGAAATGCAATACGTTAAGATATAAATGCATAGGGCGTAGTATACTTTAAATATAATTGTTTTATTTGCGATGTGACGTAAGGTTTTAAAAACGTACATTAGTTTTCGGACTCTGATTACGAGAGCATTATATAAATGCTCTCGTAATCAGATCTGTTGTTTATAATTCAAGACTTTGTCCAAGACCACCCCCAAATATTTAATACTATCAGTGTGAGACAAGGTTGGACAACTGCACAGTGGTGTAGTCGTAGTCTTGCAGTAGTGCGCTTTTAGAGTAAGGGGAAATCGTGGTTGTGAAATTGTACTGATGGAAAAGGTGACATATTTAGTTTTCTGTGTGTTTAGGGTCAAAATATGCGATGAGAGCCAGTCCAATGCCAAGTTAAGACCAGACTGTGCCCTATGTTCCAGTTCCGACTACGTATCTCCCATAAATGCTAGCGCTGTGTCATCTGCGTAACAAACAGTTTTTGAGTAAGGTATATTTAAATCGCACAGGTCGTTAATAAATACGAGGAACAAAGTAGGTCCAAGTATGCTACCCTGCGGTACACCGTAGTGAATATTAAGATAAATCTTTTCTTATACAAGCCACCAATAATCTTTCATGGTAGCAGAGGTTACAAAAGAATTAGTGGTGACTCCGTACAGTATACAGAAAAGTCCGAACAAAATATTTCAGTGTCGAAAAAATTCTACCGTATGGCGGTGTAACAACCATAAGGTTAGTCAAATTTGTGGAATTCGTAAAATTGAAAAAAATGTCTACAAATACGGCATTCAAGATAGACAAACTTATTGGTCGTGAAAATTATGCGAATTGGAAGTTTGCCGTAAAGGCGTACTTAGAGCACGAGAGTTTATGACAATGTATAGCAACGGACAAAGTCGATCCCACCAAAGACGTCAAAGCAAAATCAAAATTAATTTTATTAGTTGATGCTATCAATTACGTTCATATTCAGGACGCGACAACTTCAAAAGAGGTCTGGTCAAATTTGGAACGTGCTTTTGACGATAATGGGTTATCACGAAAAGTTGCTCTGTTAAAAGATCTAATCACGACAACGTTAGAATCCTCGAAAAATATCGAAGACTACGTAAATAAGATAATGTCATCAGCCCACAAACTGAGAAATATAGGATTTTCCGTCGACGATGAGTGGTTGGGCACACTTATGCTAGCGGGTTTGCCGGACATATACAAACCCATGATCATGGCAATAGAGAGCTCCGGAGTAAAAATTTGTGCAGACTTTATTAAAACTAAACTGCTGCAAAAAGTTCAGAGTTCCGAAACTACTGCATTTTACTCATTTAAAAAGAAAGCTCATGAAAAACAGAACAATTTGAAACAAAAAAAATAAATTAAATATTTAAAAAACCCCCGACTCACAAAAAAAGAACAATAAAAAAACCTGTAAAAAGTAAAAAAATAACTATTATATTATGATCTATCTACCCTAAGTATTGAACCTTTATTATTATTATAGGTAGCTATATTATTTACGTATTCATATTTTTAAGTTACAGTTAGTCTCGTCGGGGGGACCGCTCTATACCTATATAGAGACAGACGCACGTTTAGGTTATGATTAGGTGAGCGGTCCCAGACGAGACAAACTGTTAGTTAACAATATGAATACGTAAATAATATAGCTACCTATAATAATAATAAAGGTTCAATACTTAGGGTAGATAGGTCATAATATAATAGTTATTTTTTTACTTTTTACAGGTTTTTTTATTGTTCTTTTTTTGTGAGTCGGGGGTATTTTAAATATTTAATTTAATTTTTTATTTCATGCTTTTTATAGGGGTTTTTTAATATCAACATACGTATAGTCTATCAACAATTATTCAGAACCAATGCGAATTGCGCGGGGTGCGGTTACAGAATTAGAAATACATTACACTCATCATATCTTTCGAATGGCTAAACCGATTTTCATAAAACTTGCGGTATCGTGATGTATAAGTTATGACCTTTCATTTGATACCCAACACGGGTATATTTGAACAAATTTAATTTTTCATCCCCACTTTCACCCCTCATATCTTTGAAATGGCTGAACCGATTTTTATAAAACATAGCTAAGAACACTCTCCCCTAACCCATCTTTCAAACAAAAGAAACAGAATTAAAATCGGTTCATCCGTTTGGGAGCTACGATGCCACAGACAGACTTACACACACACACACACACACACACACACCCCCCCCGTCCGGGTTTCCGTCGGGGGTTAAAAAAGGCCCACGGTGTTTCAACTGTAATAAATATGGTCATTTTTGGTTTTTCGGGTAGGTGTAAAAAAAAGTTCGGAACTTGCTCTGATTAAGAAAATCATATTTAATTAATATCTTGAAGTTATAAAGATTGTCAATAGCTGAGAAAGTGTATTACATACCCAGTGAACAGTACAAACGTTTGTGAAAGTTTTTATGTGATTTAAAGGAAACTTCACACATACCACCTACCAGCACTAAACACAGTTAAAGTATCAAAAATAAAAATATACTGTCACAATGTCACAGCCACACTTGCTGCAATTGAAACTGCGCAATACAAATTGGAAGAGTCCTTTGCAAAGAAGATGGGTGAACTTCAAGCCCAGCTGCAAGCCGCGGGGTCTACTAAGGAAACTGTTTCACGTGTAGCAGAGGAGTTCCGTACCTTCAGGGAACTGATATTTACCATGCTCGGTCTGCTGAGAAAACAGATCACCGAGTGCTCAAAAGCCGCCATGGATGCATTGGAGACTCGGCACCGACGTAAAACTCTGGTCTTCATGGGGATTGCAGAGGTTGAGAAGGAAAATTGTGCTTCTACTATACTGGACATAGTACATAAAAAAATGGCACTTCATAACCTTGCACCTACAGACATCTCGAGTTGCCATAGAATTGGTGCCATTGGCTCTGATCATGATCGTCCCGTCTTGGTAAGATTTTCCAATATGAGCCTCCGGTCAGCGGTGTGGAGGTCAAAGACAAAATTAAAAGGCTCATCAGTGTCTGTCAAAGAATTCCTGACCACGACACGGCGTATGGTGTTCGCTAAGGCACGGCAGCACTTTGGAATGCGAGCATGTTGGACACAGGACGGCGTTGTTAACATCAATGTGGCTGGTCGCCGTTACAAAGTCACTTCTATGGATGAACTGAATCCTTTGACGATTAAACATCACAGACAGGATGGTGACCGAGGTAAATCCGTAGCCCGTGGTGTAATTGGCAGTGTCGATGGTGATCAGGTTCATGCCAAGTCGCGTAGAAACTGATATTCGTGCTATCTTTATATGCTTTTCTGTAGGTGTGCATTCAAAGGGCGACAGGTTGATCGGTAATGCTGTAATTCTTGTTTTGTTGCTTTTTTTAGTTAATGTTTATCACATTTGGCACACATTAATGTTGTCAGCTTTGCCTATGCTTTTTTTTAATAGAGTAGATGCTAAATTGTTAAGTTTAGGGTAAGTTAATAATTTGTATGTTTACAATCAAAGATTCGAACTCAAACACATCTGACAGAATACTTATCATGATGTGACATTGACAGTTGACTTGTTTTGATGAATAAATGAATACGTAAGTTGCGTTCGGAAATTAACACCAATGTATTTACGTTCCGTTACACTTTTGCTGTGTACTTGAAACACTGATCTGTATATAATACAGATCAGTGACTTAAAATATTAACTTGTTCATTGATTAATGTTGTGTTTAGCATGCTAAAATGTCTGTTTTCTATCTGTTTTTTTTCTTTTTTTGTATTTTTGTGTGTCTTCTTATTCATATACATGTAAAACTGCTGGTGGGTGGTGCATAGACTACTTGCGTTTGGAAATACTGCATTGTTTAATTTTAAACGAAGTTTATATATGGTATTCTATTTCTATACATAATTGTATTATATTATAAGTATTATTATTCATTTATATACCTATGTATTCTGAAAATGATGAAATGTATTATTCTGCCAATGATTCATCTATACTTTCCAGAGATGAAAGTTTCGAGTCTGGTCATACACTTGGTGACTGGGTGAAAAACACATTCGATAGACGGTCGCGTAATCTTCTGAACGTTTGTCACATAAATGCACAGAGCGTGCCTTTTCACTACAGCGAGTTTCTTGAGGCATTTGCGGGTGCTGACGTGCACGCTGTCCTCGTCTCGGAGAGCTGGTTCAAGCCTCACCATCTTAGCACCACTTATCCTCTCCCAGGATTTGTTTTAATCCGTAATGACCGTGTTGATGAGGACGAGAGGAGGGGAGGTGGCGTGGCGATATATCTTCGTTCAGACTTTCCTTACAGGGTCATTGCTACTTCTCCTTCCAGTTTGGCTACAGAGGTGGAGTTTATTTTCTTGGAGGTTATTGTCAAAGGAATAAAAACTGTTCTCGGCGTTGTTTACTCTCCCCCTGACAAAAAGTGCTTCTCCTGTCTTGAGCCTATTATAGAATCTATAGGTTCAGATTATGAACATCACATTATTATGGGTGATCTCAATACCAATCTCCTTATTCCGTCACTCGCCCATAAGTTCCTTCAGTTTGTTGAATCAGCCAGTTTACATGTCCTCCCTCTGCAAGCTACACACCACAATTTGGATACTGATGATACCTGGCTGGATTTGATTCTCACCTCTGCACCACTGCTTATATCCTGTCATGGGCAGCATCCTGCGCCCGCATTTTCTCGCCATGATTTAATCTATCTGAAGTACATTCTCAAACCTCCTAAATTACAACCTCGTACTATGTTCATGCGCAATTTTGGCCGGGTGAATGCTGAAAATCGGTGGGGATGCATCGAAATTAAACTGGGACTCTTTGATTGAGACCCCCTCCGTAGATGACAAGTTGTCTATATTTAATAATGCGGTAATAGGGCTGTACGACCTACATGCTCCATTACGGAGAGTGAAATTGAAGCGTCCTCCTGCGCCTTGGATTACTAAGGAGGTTCGATTGGCGATGGGGCATAGGGATCGTGCCTTTCGGAAGTTTCGGAGAGCCCGTGGCGATGAGACGTGGTCACTGTACAAAGCGGCCAGAAATAGGTGTAATCAGGTGATACGCCATGTAAAACGCCGTTATATTCTTAATAACATTTCTGCTTCCTCTTCTTCTAATATCTGGAAGTTCCTAGAAACTCTGGGTATTGGTAAACCGAATAGTTCTGAGTTCCGTGCAACAATTGGTTTGGATGACATCAATAAGCACTTCACTACAATTACTCATCTGAATCAGCAGACCAAGAGTTGCACTCTGGAACATATTGCTAATATGCCTTGTCCCGAAGTGGACTCCTTCTCATTTTCTCCAGTTACACCAGGTGAGGTTAAGAAGATAATTCTGTCCATTAAATCAAACGCTGTGGGATATGACAATGTTAGCCGCCGTATGATTGCTATGATTTTGGACCATGTGCTGCTAGCAATTACTCATATCATTAATTCCTCCCTAATGTCTGGACAGTTTCCATCTCAATGGCGCAAGGCTTATGTTATTCCACTCCCTAAAACGACAAATCCTTCTTTACCAAATCATTTCCGCCCTATAAGTATATTACCTTTCTTATCAAAAGTCCTTGAGTCTTGTGTTCATAAACAGTTATCCCTTTTTATTTTCAAAAATTCATTATTAAGTTCTCTACAGTCAGGCTTTAGGCCCGGTCACAGCACTACCTCCGCACTTCTCAAAGTCACCGGAGATATTAGGGCTGGCATGGATGAAACCAAACTTACTGTTTTAGTACTGATAGATTTCTCAAATGCTTTTAATAATGTCAGCCACGACATTCTTTTAGCTATCCTATCTCACTTCAAGATCCCACCGGATGTACTGGACTGGTTCTCTAGTTATCTTCAGGGGCGTTTCGAGTCGATGAGAGGTTATCTTGTTGGTGCGATATGGATGCTGGTGTCCCTCAAGGCGGAATTTTATCTCCATTACTCTTCTCTATATTTATTAATCTTTTAACTCAACATCTCAAATGTGCGTATCACCTGTATGCCGACGATTCACAAGTATATGCTCAGGCACGGGTAGAGGACTTGGTTGTCGCGGTCGATGCGGTGAATAGAAATAGACGTTGTCAGCATGCACAATTGGTCTAATAGATTTGGATTGACCGTGAATCCGTCGAAGTGCCAAGCATCTGTGGTGGGAAGCCAACGCTTGATAGATCGAGTGGACAATTCGTCTCTTCCACCTGTTACTTTCAACGGATCGATCATACCATTTAGTTCTTCGGTGAAGAACTTGGGTTTAATGGTTGATTCTACCTTGAGTTGGAAGGAGCAGGTGGTTCATGTCAGTCAGAGGGTAACGGGAGCTCTGCGTGCATTATATCGTCTGAGGTACCTTCTTCCCACCAATACAAAAAAAAATGCTCGTGGAGACCCTATTGTTTCCAATATTCGATTACGGTGACGTTTGTTACTTCGATTTGAACGCAGAACACCTTAACAAGTATGATCGTCTTCTAAACAACTGCATTCGGTTCGTTTTTGGTCTCCGTGAGTATGACCATGTGTCCAACTATCGCTCCCAACTAAAATGGCTGCCCATGCGCCAGAGACGTGATCTGCGTGCACTTACCACACTATTTTCCATCCTAACATCTCCCAATTCTCCTAACTATCTATCTTCTCAATTTCAATATCTTTGTAACAACCAAGAACCCTTCGTTCACAGAATAATCGACTTCTACTTTGCCCTTCTCATAAGTCTGGTTTTGTACACTTTTCTTTTGTGGTGCAGTCTGTCTTGCAGTGGAACGCGCTGCCGCTCGAGGTCAGGAAGGTTACTGGTCGTTATTCATTTAAGAAACGAGTTCGCAAATTATTTTGGAATAGATTGGCAGAATCATAGTTTTAGTAGTTTTATATTTCCTCATGTTACCGAAGCTTTAGCTTTCTACATATTGTTTATAGTTATATGTACTTATGTGTAACTGTATATGTATGTATGTATTTATATGAGTGTATACATTTATTTTAATATTTGTGTATATATTTATATATTATGTGTTAGGAATATGTTATGTTATTAATATTAATGGGTTGTATGCTTACTATTTAGGTATCTTGTTATGTATTTTTTTGATCAAGTCTTAATTTTCTCTACTTTACTTCTACAAGATAATGCACCTACGTTGTTTGTCTCTGCATCACCTATGGTTGACTGTTAGAGAATGCCTACGGCATTAAGTCCGCCTATGTACATTGTGCATGAATTTTAAATAAATAAATAAATAAATTTAAGTAAATATTGCCGTACAGTCAAGAAAACAAACAATAAAAATGATGTTATAGGCTTTGTAGCAGCATTTTGTACATCTCCGACAAAATTAGAAGATTATAAATGGTATGTGGATTCTGGTGCCTCAATGCACATGACAAACCGTATTGATTGGATGTATGATATGGAAAGTCCTCCCATTTCTACCATCACCGTAGCTAATAACACAGGGTTACCTACCTGTGAAAGGTATGGGATTTTTTTTTTAAATAATAACAGGATTCAGGTAAGAAATGTTTTATACATACCTAAATTAGCCGGAAACTTATTGTCTGTCAGTGCAATGGTCAACAGTGGCTGTAAAGTAAATTTTAATAAAAATAACTGTGATATTTTCAATAAAGATGGAAATTTCATTTGTTCAGCAAAACTAGAGAACAATTTATATTCACTGAACATACAAATGGAAATGAATGCCAATTTAAGTATCACAAATGATGTTGTCCTGTGGCATCGACGCATGGGACATTTAAATTTTACAGATGTGACCAGATTACCAGAGTGTACAGAGGGAGTGAGCCTGTCTTCAGAGAAAGTAAATGGACCTGTAAAGTGCACTACGTGCCTGGAGGGAAAGCAGTCGAGAGCACCCTTCAACCATGTCGGTTCTAGAGCATCAGAACTGCTTGAGGTGATACATTCTGACTTGTGTGGTCCTATGGAGACTCCGTCCCTAGGAGGTATGAGATATTTCATTACATATAGATGACTACTCAAAATTTGTTCATGTTTACTTCCTTAAAGACAAGCTCAATGTCCTGAATGCATTTAAAGATTTTAACATGAGAGTAGAAAAAGAATGTGACAAGAAAATAAAAATCATCCGTACAGACAATGGGTTAGAGTACTGTAATAATCACTTTCATAATTACCTGAGTCAGCATGGTATAAAACACCAAACAAGTGCACCTTGTACTCCACAACAAAACGGTCTTGCTGAGAGAATGAATCGCACCCTTGTGGAGAGAGCTAAGTGTATGTTATTGGACGCAGATTTACCTAAACCATACTGGGCCGAGGCGACTGCTACTGCGGCGTACATAATGAACCGCTCGCCTACTATGTCCATTAATAAGAGGACTCCATACGAAATGTGGACAGGTAAAGTGCCCGATTTGTCCAATACGAGGATCTTTGGTTCCGAAGTCATGATGCATGTCCCTAAAGAAAAAAGAAAGAAATGGGACCCGAAATCGAGAAAAATGATCTTTATAGGATACTGTCAACTACAACACCAAAGGATACCGTCTTGCTGAACCTGAAACAAATAGGATTATGAAAAGTAGAGATATTGAATTTTTGGAAAGTCTCAAGAAAAATAATAACATTTACTTACCATGTGAAGTTGACAGCTGCCCCGAAGTACCATCAGCACCAGTACCGAATCCTGAATCTGAAAATAAAAAACAAAAATCAGAGCCTACAACTCTAAGTGTCAATGAGACCTCCGATGAGTACGAGTCAGGATCAGATCTAGATGAAACCTATATGCCTAGCAAGCCAATAAAGGATATTCAGGAAAGAAGCATAACCCTAAGACCTAGGACCAAGCCTGGAACAACAGACTCCAGTATGTCTACTTACTTACTTATGTCCATTTAAAAATCTGAAAGATCCTGAAACAGTGAAAGAAGCTTTGAAAATGCAACCAACTGGAAGACCGCAATGGATGAAGAATTCCAATCACTTTTAAGAAATAATACATGGATTCTTACAAACTTACCGCCTGGAAAGAAATCTCTTCCTTGTAAGTGGGTTTTTAAAACAAAGACTGATGAAAATGGAACTGTGAACAGATATAAAGCTAGACTTGTGGTCAAGGGCTACGCACAGAAACGAGGTATTGATTACGACGAGATATACTCTCCTGTAGTAAGGTACACTTCTGTAAGGTACTTAGTTGCACTTGCTGCAAAATATGATTTAGAAATTGATCAAATGGACGCCATAACAGCATTTTTACAGGGAGATTTAGAAAACGAAATTTATATGGCACAACCTGAATCCTATGAAGAAGGAACAAAAGTTTGTTTATTGCAAAAATCTATTTATGGTTTAAAGCAAGCCAGTAGACAGTAGAATAGTATAATAGGACGACAGTACGGGGGACACTTGTTACACGGGCCGCCCCGGTATCTCTCGGGACACAGTAGAGGAAAATCGTGAACAGCTTGTGTCTGAAATCGAGGCTACTCTTACTAGAGTGTCCGATTGGGGTGGACAAAATCTTGTCCAGTTCAACCCTTCCAAGACACAAGCGTGTTTTTTCACCGCTAAGCAAACCCCAATTACTGTAGCGCCGCAATTTCAGGGCACATCTCTTTCCATCTCCAAAAGTATAGGGATCCTTGGCGTTGACATCTCCAGTGACGTTCAGTTCCGTAGTCATTTGGAGGACAAGGCTAAGCTGGCGTCCAAGAAGCTAGGTGTGCTCAACAGGGCGCGGCGGTACTTCACTGCGGCGCAAACACTGCTTCTCTATAAATCGCAAGTGCGGCCGCATATGGAGTACTGCTGTCACCTCTGGGCGGGAGCACCTGAATATCAGCTTCGTCCATTTGGCTCGGTGCAAAGACGAGCTGTAAGAATTGTCAACGATCCTGTACTTACAGCTGGTGTGGAACCTCTTCGCGACAGGAGAGACTTTGCCTCTTTATGCGTGTTCTACCGCCTGTACAATGGTATGTGCTCTGAGGAATTGTTTGATATGATGCCCACGGCTATGTTCTATCATCGCACCGCTCGCCACAGACAGGGAGTTCATCCTCACACTCTGCGTCCGGTGCGTTCCAGCACGGTTAGATCCGATAGGTGTTTTCTTCCACGCACGCTTAGGTTGTGGAATGACCTCCCTGCCTCGGTTTTCCCAAACGCCTACAGTATGGGGTTCTTCAAAAGGGGTCTTTAGAAGGTTTTTACAGGGTCGGCAGCGCGAGTGTGTCACCTCTGGTGTTGCAAACGTTCATAGGCTGCGGTGACCACCGGTCCTTCTGGTGGGCCGTATGCTTGTCTGCCACCTTAGTGGTATAAAAAAAAAAAAAATAGTATAATACTAGATAGTGTACTGAAGAAGATAGGTCTTACGAGATTAAAAATAGACCCTTGTATTTATTATTATGTTAAGCTAAAAACAATGATTTTCGTAGCTGTCTGGGTTGATGATCTTATTATTTTCACAAACAATAGCAATTTAAAGTCTGATATAAAACAGAAATTGATGAATGAATTTAGTATGAAAGACCTGGGAGAAGCAAAACAATTCATTGGTTTGAATATTATCAGGAAAAGACAAGAAGGAATTATACTACTATATCAAAAAAACTACTTCAAAGAGATATTAGAACGTTTTGGCATGTCGGAGTCTAAACCTGTGAGAACACCTATTGAAGTAAACGCTAAGTTTGAAACTGATGATACTGATAATAATGAAAATATTCCATACAGATAGGCTGTGGGATGTCTTTTGTATCTGGTACAGGCAACTCGACCAGACATTGGATTTGCTGTAAATAAACTCAGTAGATACGTGAGTAACCCTGGTCATCAACATTGGCTTGGTATCAAAAGAATAATGAGAACCTTACAAGGTACCAAAGACTTCAAGTTATGTTATACCAAAGATGGGTCTAATGAAATAAAAGGTTATTGTGATGCAGACTGGGCCAGCAGTCCAGAGGACAGAAAGTCCTGCACTGGTTACATTTTTATTTTTCAGAACGGAGCAATTGCCTGGAACTCCTGCAAGCAGCCTACAGTTGCTCTATCCACCGCTGAGGCGGAGTACATGGCTATGGCAGCTGCGGCACAAGAAGCACTGTGGCTTCGTCAGCTCCAGTTAGAGCTTGGCCTGCGAGAAGACTGCCCTTTAACTATATACTGTGATAACCAGAGTGCAGTACGTTTAGCCTTAACTGATTGTTATAAGCCTAAAACTAAGCACATTGATATTAGGTACCATTTTTTGAGAGATAATGTAAATTCTAAACATATTAGTTTTGTAAACTGTAAAGGTAGTGATATGGTTGCAGATATTCTAACAAAAGGGACTACTTTTACCAAACACTTGTATTGAATAATGAAAATGGGTTTGCATTCTAAGGGGGATGTTGAATAGTGAACACAAACCTTTTTATTACGTTGATAGACAATCTATTTTTACTGTGCTGTCATCGCTACTTTGTTTCTTCTGCCTATTGTCACCGAATAAAGCATTACGTGAAATATTAAGATAAATCTTTTCTTATACAAGCCACCAATAATCTTTCAGACTTCAACATTGTCTGTTGCATCAATTTGTTTTATTTCAGTGAACTGTCTTCTATTTTGGAGATAAGATTCAAGCAAATTTATTACATTCCCTGTGTGTTTTTCTATAAATTCTCTGCTTTCTCTTTTAAAAAGCGGTTTTATAACAGCTGTTTTAAGTGCATCCGGATAAGTACCCGCGCTGATACTTAGGTTAATTATGTGACAAAGATGTCCACAAATTTCTTTTGCTACATGTTTCAATACTTTTGTGGATATGCCGTCGTATCCTACACTGTCAGTATTTATCAATGCTTTTATTATTTTATATATATCCTCTGGTATACAAGGGGCCATAAACATAGAGCTACTGGCGCAATTCATTATAGGATTTTTAAGTTTGCTATTTACATAAAAGGAAGGCTGAATTGTATCTATAAAATAATTATTAAATTCATCCGCTATGTCTCCTGGCTTTACTATAATTTTATTTCCAACCTTAATTCTGTCAATATTATGTTTGGGCACATTATTTTTTGCGCGATTAATTATTTGCCAAGTAGTTTTCGACTTATTTGTTAATGTCCTTATATTATGGTTATTTTGTGCCTTTTGGGTAAAATTAATATTTTTTTATATACTGAGGCGTACTTTCTAAAAATATTTTTATTTGTGGAGCTGGGATTTAGTCTCATCTGCCATAACAGTTTTCTTTTCTTATTATTGCACAACTTAATTCCCTTGGAAATCCACTTCGTTTTTTTATTAACATTTATTTTTATCACTTTAGTTGGAAAACCTAAATCATATATCAATTTAAAAATATTCATAAATTCTACTACAATATAATGTTCTTACGTCTATTTGACGTTATTTTCTGCAAAACATTATTTATTTTATCTAAACAGAAATCTATATTGCTTTCACAGCACAGCATTCAAAAATACCTTTAGTGGACAATTAATTCATTATTTCAGGAATTTCTTTACATCTTAATCCATTCCTAACAAGAATGCATGCTCCTCCCCGCTACTTATCTATTCTCGAGTAACATACAGCTAAACTGTAAGCAACAAGCAACAGCTAAACTGTAGGCATGTAGGCATTGATGTTGAAACCCTTCTTGAATAAAATGCTCTGTTACGCACAGAACATCCACAATGACTGCCTTCTCCTCCAACTCGTTTAGACATACGGTTAAAGGATCAGACTTCTTTATCAAACTTGCAATCATTTGGTGTAGTACAGTGATTTTCAACCTTTTTCATGATGCGACTCCCCTGGCATGAACAAATATTTCGCGACCCCCCCCCCCCGACCCTTAATTTTTTATCATGTATGTTTGTGTATGTTACAGTGTAACAAATATTCCTTGTATACGACGTTTTATAAAGAAGAAATAAAGGAAAGTACCGTTGTATCTTTGCAATTTGACAAATCCACGGATATTGCGGTTTGTGCGCAGTTTGTAGCTTTTGTCCGTTTTGCCTCCAGTGAAAATTTTATGGAAGAAATACTATTTTGCAGAGCGCTTCTTACTAATGCTTGCATAACATGAACCTTGAAGCCACGAAAGATGCATACATACGATCACGCCTTTTATCCCCGAACGCAGGCAGAGACGTATTATATGACCACATTTCACCTTTTTAGATTTTTGTATCAAGTGATAGGTCGTGAGCTGTATTGCCGTGTTGATATGGACAGTGTAGGTTATGACTGCCCGCTGTTAAACTTTTTAAGCCGCCACCATACCATTTTACTGGCAACTGGGACCAACAGCTTAACTTCGAATATTTTCGTTGACACAATCTTTATCTTTTTTATCTTTTACTGTTGAAGTCGGATATGAGATAAACATCAAGGCATAATATATACCTGGTATGAAAATAGAGTAAGATCATAAGAAGAATTGTATCATTACTTCTCAGTGCAAGAGACATTGCAGACCACCCTTACACTTAGAATTCAAATCTGCTAATTTGGATAACTTTTGGGTAAGGAAAGAAACAGAAACCTGGAATTGATTGCTGAGGTTTTGAAATGTTTGATTCCATTGACCACATCGTACTTATGCGATTTGGCATTTTCATTTACTTATTTCCCAAATGAAAAGTAAGCAAAGAAATAGCTTAAACTTGAAAACAATTTCATTCCAGGTGTAGCAAATACAGATTTACGATAACCAATCGATACGATAACCAAACGATAAAAATATTTGAATAATTAAGGCCCTTCCTCGCCGGGAGCATTTGTTTAAGGGAATTTGATTAATCAAAAACAAGCACAATCTTCGCATTAACATGAGTCTTAGGATTTTATTATTTTGTTAATTTGTTCGTATTAACATAGTCAAATGTTAATGAGTATAACCCTTTTGTTAAAATTCTTTTACCTAATAAATCGATCTTCTGAATTTTTATTTTTTTTAACTGATGTAGTCTCCCGAACTTTGGCGACCCCCTACAGAAGCTCCGCGACCCCCCAGGGGGTCGCGACCCACAGGTTGAAAAACACTGGTGTAGTATTTTGAAATGTTTGGATTATGAGAAAAAACAATTCATTTCGGTCAACCTGAGTGCGCAAAGAAGGGACAGGCATTGTTTGTTCATTTTCTAAAGGGATATTTTTAAATGCACCTCTGTTTAATTTTTCTGCACACTAGGTAACTCCACTAATTTACTGAATGCAAACCAGAAAATTAAATGCTGTGCAATAAAACCAATTGATTAATTAAACATGTCCTACTTAAAAAACTTAAATATTACTCAGAACGAGATGACCTTTTTTATCAAATTTGCACCAAAAATGTGGTTCGTACATCGAATATATGATTTGTGAAACAGAAATACGAAATGCATATCAAAAATACTAACTTGCACTCTAAATTGTACTATCTTATAACGGATTTTTTTTTGGTTGACGCGGGGACATTTATGCGGTGTGTGGGACTCCCGGCCCGGTCCGGAATGGACCGTCCTACCCACTAAACCCCGCGGTGTTCCTCCTCACCCTTTAGCCGGGCCGAGGGATATCAAAAGATTATTCACGTCGACCCGGCTAGGGGCGCCCCGTTTATACGGGGCTCTCCTCGGGGGAGCCAGATGGGCGGCTCCCCAAAGCTCCCTAAGGAGCTGAAGTCCACGCCTGCACCGCTCTCGAGCGCCCCTCTGTAATAGAGGAGACAGAGAGCGGCTGGCGCAGGCGTGCGCTAATGGGCACCCCTGGAACACGGAAAAGGTGCCCACCGCCATGTGACCGTTGGTGGGCGGGGTCCCCCGACCTTACGCCCACGGTCAAGAAACAATCGGGGGCGCGCAGTAACTGATCACCGCGGCGCCCCCGAACTGCACGGCAGAGCGGGAGCATTATCGGTTACTCCCGCTTCCCCGCACAGTGCACCTCCCGCTTTGCCGCCATCAACTCGTCAACTGGCGAGGTGACAGCGGCCCAGCACTGTTGCCGCCGGTCGCGCCGTTATTCACGGCCGGCAGCCCGAACTGCATGGCAGGGCGGGAGCATCTACCCAAACTCCCGCCCCCCACGCAGTGCCTCTCCCACTTTGCCGCCATCGTCTCGCCAGCAAAGCAGGCGAAGCGACGGCGACCCATCATTGCTGCTGCCGGCCGTGAATAACGGCACGGCCGGCAGCAACACACACCACCGAGCAACCCACAGGTGGGTTACTCCCGCCTCGGCCGGAATTAGCCAGAGTAGCACAACTCCCCCACAGAGGAAGGGGAGTGGTCGCTACTCCGTTGCCCAGGATGCACCACGAGGAGGATCCGACCCATTGGGGTCCTTAAGATGTTAGTAGGACCCCGCATCCCATCTTATAACGGAATAGGTTAGGTTAGGTTAGACTTTTATTTTTTTGATCAATAAAATTTAATTTTGTAGAGGTGACTGACTAAATTGAGGTTTTACTTGGAATAAATGATGTTCCTAAAAGTAAATTAGGTGATAGATTTCCTTAAAAAAGTTTTAATATTTTTGTTGAACAATGGAATTTTTAGATATACTATTCTGATAATAGTTATTCGTTCAGTTAAACAGTTCTGCAAATAGCATTAAACAGTATAATGAATTTGGTTTTTTTAGTGTGCAAGTCAGTATTTTTGGTTTAACTTTGAAATATTTTGTTTGGAAAAAGGGAATAAACAGATATCGATTTAAATACATGCCTTTTCTAAATAGTTGCATGTATTAAGTGTGTCAGGTTGGATTAATTCATTAATCAATTAATAATAGCCATAACACGGTTATTAATCGTACCATTTCTATAGTTAAACATTCTATAGTCATATGTCAAATAATAGTTACAGTCAAATAATAGGTTTTCGTAATTATGAGTACATGCATCTAAATAGAGTAAGCTATTAAAGTTTCTATTCTTCAATTGAATATTGCACGGGCACGCAATAGGTGCACAAATTATAATGTTTGTATGACTATTTCTAAACACAGTTTAGATAACCGAACGGTCAGCTTAACATAATTCTTAGTTTTTTCAAAGTCATTATCACCGATAAAAATCACGCAATAATCATTCAAAGTATAGGATTGTAACTTCATGTCAATGTTATCCGTAAGTGTTTTTATTCCACAGTAGGGTGTCAAAAATGGCAAAGTTGAAAATTTGGAAATGATTTTTCAGCTGTCTGAAGTACATTATTTTTCTTATTACTGCTGATGATACATATTTTCCTCTTTACTGTGTTACTCTGATGGGACGATGGTTTAAGACCAGTTATGTCATTAGAAATTTGTAAGATTTCAGGTGAAGGTCGTTTTGTAACGGAAGATTTTGTTATTGTACTGGTCTGTACATTATTAGTGTCTGGTTTACAAAGAGAAAACTTTTTGTTCATATTTTGACAGTCAGGCACAGAAAATTGTATAGGCGATGTACATGGAGAACCCATCTTCTGACGACTACGTAAACTATTACGTGGAGTAGTGCATTTTATAGATTTTTTTAGGTGTCATAGAACGCTCCTGTAATATATCTGAACTAGTAACTTTTTTATACATATCAATGACCTTGTCATATTCATTTAATTTAATTTTCAAATAATTATTTTCCTCATTAAGATTTGCCACTTCAGCATGAGCTGTTTCTAGTTGAGTCTTTAGATCATCAATCTGCTGTTGTAAATCAACCACTAAATACTTGTCTTGTACTGCAGTATCTATTAAACTGGATCCAGATAAGTCATTAAAAGTTGTACTATTAAATAAATTTTCCTTTGTTGCTGAATGATCACATAAATTTTCATAAGATTTGCTTTTCAAGAGGGAAACATACTTTGGTTTTCTCTGCGTGACGTTACTAAATATAGAAAGCATTTTTTGTAATTTAATGTCACGTAACCTCAATTTGATTTTGAATATAATCTATGTTTAATATGTTTTCTTGTCACGTAAGCTCAAGCTGCTTAAAAAGTAGCGTATGCTAAAGGTGCTATTACTCTTTATAAAATAATATTGTAGGTAGTATTCAAATTTTCAATATGTCAAATTCAATAGATAATAATATGTCAAATTCAATACCTATTTGTGGTTTTGTGTGAGTGATTTCAAAATATATGAAAACAGCTGAAAACGCAGCTCTGTATCAATGTGTGCGTGATTTTCAAATCCAATTAACTGTTTTGGAGATGATTATAATTGGTTTTACTCACAGTTAACTTAAATATCACTGTATATTTTGTGCTCCCGATTTTAAAGGTTAGTAACAGGATGTATTTACGTTGTTTACACTCACTGCACACAATTATTTACACTTTTAGAAATAAAAAAATGGGAATCTCCCCTAGATCGTCTTGTCTTAGCTAGGGTTGCCAGGAAAGTCCTAATGAAGCCTAATGAAATTACACTAACACTATTATAAAAATTAAAATCGCATCATAAAATTTCTCCGCATCGCAGTCCTCTTGTGGTAGCGTTCCCAGAAGACTGGCAGCATTGCCACGGTAAAGGGCAATGCTTAATCTCTGCCCCAAATAGAAGCCAGCCTAATGGTTACGAGAAGTATCGAACAAACGCTTTCCTAACTCAAGAAAAAACAAAAACAAATTTTAAAATAATTTTTGCGCTTGTACCCCATGACCCCGAGGTTTCGACCCCTAACGGCTCAAACACATAATCTCCTGAGAGGTTATAATATTTTTGCCATTTAAGGGTCTCAGCAGAAGCGGCGGCGCTACCGCCACAACCAGCGGTACCGGAAAGATGAGACGGCGCAAGAGTGTCGACGCACGTGGCGTCCCACATTAAACACTTTCCCATCTTCCACGGCATTAATGCCATACCGTCCGGTCTCTTGCCGTCGTCACGTGCCAAGCCATTTGGTTCAAGTCTAGCTGGCAGACCGGCGGCGACAAGAGCACGACGGATGATATCGTTAATACTGACGTGCCGTGGTATTCGTCTAACGTTTCTGCTGCAAGACAGGCCATGATGTCCAAGGCAATCGACGACTACTCCACAATGGCACTGGTGCGGAGAAACACATGGCGCACCTAAACGTAGGCGAGAAGCAATGCGAAAGGTAGTATCGTCTAACATGGTCCCTATGTTAGACGACGGAAGAGCATGTAGCCAAAGACCCGACTCCCACACACCCACAGCCAGTAAACGGGCACGCTCAGCAGTTAATTCTCACTAAACTGCAAAGCGGCCCGTCCCACTGACGTTGTGAGAAAAGGTTCCTTGGCAACTCGGAGTTCAGACAGGTAATTTTCCAAGCGTTAACTGCTTCGGTCTTACACAGTATTTCGGAACTAACTAGTGTAGGTGCAAGAATTTTCCTAGTTAGTTCCTCCGTACCGCGGACTGAGGACAGAAATGCTGGTAAACTAATATTGGAAATTTTACGAATGCCAAGGCTACCCAAACGAATTGGAAGAGTCGCTTGCAGTGCCGCACATTTAAAATTTTGCTTAAAGTGCTTAATATAATTTCATCCATTCTAGCCAAAAGTGCATTATATTTCCAAAACTGAGAAGTTCTAAGAATGGTGGTAAATTTTGGTACAAATAAACAACTACCGGAGAAATTATGAAAGCCGAATGATTGAGAAGGCGATCTGAAATAACAGAAAAAATTTGAATTTTCTCTTCTATATTATTATATTCACGCTATTTTCCAGGAGCAGTAGGCAGAATTTTCTTACTTTCATTTTTAGAATTTTCATATATTGCCTTGCCTTTTACAATGGGCGGCCAAGTGCGATTTCTTCTAGGCAACCTTTGGATGGATATGAGTGTAAGAGATCAAGTTTATAACTGGGCAGATATTTCATTAGTGTTTTAATAGAAAGAAGGTACCTATTAGGAACTATAAAATACGTGGTACATTGAATGAATACAAAGTACAATTACAATAGCTAGATAAATATAATGAGAATGTGTAAATACATACAAACAAATACACAAATATACATAAATACACACATATTACAAATATATATATATATACATATTATTTTAACATGACAAATAGTGTTCTTTCAGTTTCAATATATTCAAAGATTTTGCTCGCCTTACAGTTATTGGCAAGACATTCCACAGCCGTACAGCTTGCACGGTAAAGGACTTGCCAAAAAAAGAAGTCGCGTGCCTAGGTACTGCCAATGCCAAAGTTTCTGATGACCTGAAAGTTCTCAAATGTGTGTCATTAAGGAACATGAAACGTTCTTTTAAATAATTGGGACTAGTGGGATTGAAAATGATGCTATATAGCAAATAAAGAATGTGAGTATTCCGTCGAAGTCGAATTGGGAGCCACTTGAGTTTGTTGAGAAATTCGGAGACATGATCATATTTGCGTAAACCAAATATAAATTTAATGCAAAAATTTTGGAGGCACTCAAGTTTGTCAAGTTGCTCCTCAGTGACATCAAGATAGCTACCATCAGCGTAATCAAGAAGAGGTAGGAGAAGGGATTCTGCAAGTGCAATTTTAGTGGACGTAGGTAGAAAGTTGCGCAATCTACGTAAGGAACCTGATGCGGCAAATAGTTTTCGACTAACTTCACACATTTGTGTACGCCAGGATAATGTATTATCAATCATAATGCCTAAATCCTTCACATTTTCACTTATGTGTAGTGATCCATTAACGTGGGACGAGTTATATTTTAAACATGCTGAATAAGAAAATTAGAAGCCACGATATTCATATATAATGTCTATTTGATGCCATTTTTAGGGTTTCGTAGCCAAATGGCTAAAACGGATCCCTTATAGATTCGTCATGTCTGTCTGTCTGTCCGTCTGTCTGTCCGTCCGTGTGTCACAGCCACTTTTCTCCGAAACTATAAGGTCTATGCTATTGAAACTTGTAAGTTCAACTCATCTTTGCGCGCGGCTCTATGTGTGGGTAAGCCTCGTATAAACACAGTGACTTCGTGTGCGTGAGAAGAGGTACAGTAAAGTACAAAATACAAAAACACTTGTTTAACTAAAATAAAAAATTAAGGGGTGAAATGTATGTTAAACATATTAATATGTATCGCTGCTAAAAGTATAAAATTGAGAAATTTTAGGATTCGCTGCTCTCTACAAGGTTAATTATATTTTTTTTTACTTTTATCTAATTATCTTTTTATTTAATTATCTTTTTACTTTTTAAATAAAGTCATACAGTAAAATTTTTGTCATATTTGCTGTATAAGCAATGTTTTCTTCTGTCGACCATCACTGCATTTCTATTTTTTTTTTGCATTAGAATTTGGGCTCTATCATTTTTTGACTATTCTGTAGGCCTTTATAAGTTACACAATTCTACCATACATTATTTTGTTATGCCTCGAAGGGTTTAGGCAGCGTTTTCGTTAAAAGCTCCTAGACACCTTATTTTTTCCGACGTCTCCAACTAATATCGTTATATTTTAGTCAATGTCAAACAAACTCAAAAAATTATATACTCAAACCGTTCTCAAGAATCATTGGTGATCTCAGCATGAAAATCAATGCAGTAGTTTTAAAGTTTATCGTGAACAGACAGACGTGGCGGGGACTTTGTTTTATAATAATATTTATGTAGTGATAAAAAAAAATAATTACATCGACGAATTGACACATAATAGTTATTTATGATACAAGTGAGGTATGTTGGTCATTACACTCGAGGTGATATTGCACAGCCCGAGCTGAAGGCGAGGGCTGCAAGGAAACCGAGAGTGTAATGACCAAACCTCACGTGTGTCATACGACGTTTTTCAACACACTTACGAGTAAAACAACAAATTTTATGATTATTCAAACTCAAATAAACAATGCTCACGCCTCACAGCACAGAGTCACAGACGGAAAGTTTGTCAAAAAGGCGCGCTCCGCGCTGATATATTTTTTTCTGCGCGCGGGATTTTAGCTGTTGGAGCTAAACAGCCAAAGCGCTAAATGTTCAAAATTTATTTTTTATGTATTTATAAATTAGTTTCACGTTGAATTATTAATTAAAGTAAATAAGTTGTTGAAAATTAATCATATTCAAGATGGTACACTTTTTATTTTTTACAAAAATTGTGTTAGTTTTAGTCATAATGTTAAAACGAAACGTATCTAAGTCAATACTTTTTCCGAGATTTAAAAATAAAACTATAACCCAGTTAAATTAAGAGCAAATAGAATACATAAATAATATCTTTCAGCGAGGTACCAACTTAATTTGATGGAATATAAAATAAAACACTAGTGCGATAAAGAAAAAAAAGCACGAGTGTTTAATACCATGGTTTATGACTGTAAAAGCCATGTGATAAAAACCACTTTATGAGCAAGGGTGTTGAAAAAATTTTTATCTGACTTCTTAAACATTTTCACCGTGAAGAACAAGACATTTTCTTTAACGACTGTACCCATGGTATTATCACTTACAACACTGTGTAATGAATTATAATGTAACCAACTTACACAGGATGTCAACGTTGCAGTTACATTGAGACTTGTCATGATATTTAATTTTGTTTCATTATAACGTAAGAGTTGCCTTCAAAACGTGGTAGATGACGTTGTATGCTTTTTATTCATTATGAATTTTATTTCGCGGCCACGCAGAGAGTTTCCTGCAAAGACTACTTGGCACCGCTGGTGTCGTCAATAAGTCGAGTTACGTCTCTATCTCATAATATACAAATGTACTCTGTGAAGACGACCGCGTCACTGCCACACAAATTAAAGCTGTATAATTACTAGCGCACGCACACATAGCGCCGCGCGCACTGATGAGTTGAACTATCTTATAGCTAGATGTATTCTGTGAACCGCTTAAGATTCTTATATAAAACTAGAAAAAAAGCAGTAAATTTTGGGGGTCCCATATTCAGCACTGAAACTCTAAATTTTTTTTCTCATCAAGCCATACGTGTGGGGTATTTAAAGATAGGTCTTCAAAAATGCTATGGAGGTTTCTAATATCATTTTTTTCTAAAGTGAATAGTTTGCGCATAAGACACTCCCGAAGTAGAAAAATGTGTGTCCCTCTAACTTCCAAACTAAGAGAATGATAAATCTAAAAAAAAATATATGATGTACATTGCCATAAAAACTACCAACGAAAATTAGTTTGAACGAGATAGAGCTGGTTGTTTTTATTAATACGTCATAAACCGCAATTTCCGGTTAGTGAAATCACTACCACTGCGAACGTGTTAAAACATCAGTCAAAGTTACAACGAACTATAAGAACTTTTATATTATGTTACTTGCTGCTACGAAACCCTTCATGGGCTAGTCCAACTCGCACTTGGCCGGTTTTATTAGTATTTTAGAAGTCTAATATTTGAATGCATGTTACAAAATTAGATGCTAATAAATAATCACGGTGCTAAATTATATTAACAGTGGCTAATAAAGAATTTAAATGGTGGCTATAATATATAAATTCCAACGCTCATTAATTGTGGTTGACTAATTAATTTAGGAGGCAAAGTATTTTTTCGGACGTCAATACATACATACATACATATAATCACGCTTGTCTCCCATCGGGGTAAGCAGAGACTATGGCTTTCCACTTGCTACGATCCTGACATACAACTTTCGCTTCTTCTACTTTCATAACTGTTTTCATACACGCTCGCCGGTTAAGGGTACTCTTGACCTTGCCTTTTTCCAGAACGTCTCTGATTTGATCGGCATGCGTACGCCGAGGTTTACCCCTACCAGTTTGCCCATTCATTCTCGCCTCATAAATCTGCTTTGTCAGTCTATTCTCATCCATTCTCTCCACGTGTCCAAACCATCTAAGCATCCCTTTTTCGATCTTAGTCACTACATCTTCTGTTATACCACATTTTTCCCTTGTCACGCTATTTCTTTTTTTGTCCATTAAAGTCACTCCAGCTATACTTCGCAGACTTCTCATTTCCACTGCATTAATTTTGCTTTCATGCTTCTCCTGCCATACCCAACTTTCACTACCATACATAAGTGTAGGGATGAGCACTCCCCTATGTACAGCCAACCTGGCCTTCTCAGACACATTTTGACTGCTCATAAAGGTGTACATAGCCCCATCCACTTGATTTCCTGCCAAAACTCTTCGCTCAATATCCTGGTCACACTTTCCATCCCTTACAAATTTGGAACCCAAGTATACAAATTCTTTCACCTGTTCCACTCTTTGCCCTTCAATGAAGATTGAGCAATTCGTCATACTTTCTTCTCTTTCAAAAACCATAACTTTCGTCTTGTTTACATTAACTTTCATTCCTCTACTTTTTAGAGCCTCATTCATACTATTAACCATCAGCTGCAATTCCTCCGCTGATGATGCTAATATCACCGGACGTCAATAATGCAATTAAAAAGATGGTCGTTTAATTAGCACCCGTTTCTTTTATAGTTAGCTCGCCAAATTGACGTCGCCACCAACCTGATGGTAAGCCGTGGCGCATCTAGCGATTGGGGGCCAGTCTCACAGTCCTTAAGACTTTCGATAGTGGCCCTCAAGTTGGCGGCCCTGTGATGTGCCTCTTCACGCTCCTCTTGAAGAACGCGGGATTGTAATATGAGGTAAAAACGTGTGCGGGCAGGTCGTTCCATGTTTTTATAGTTCGACAGAGGAACGATCTTTTGAAACGCTCGGTTCTGGCGAAAATTCTCTCCACTGTGTATGAATGGCATCTCTGCCCGGCACGCGTTGTTCGGGATCGGAAAGGAGATGGTGGGATCAGGTTGAAGAGCTCTTCAGAACATTCACCGTGATACATTCGGTAGAAGGCAGCTAAGAACGCTATGGTTTTTCGTTGCGCCAACGGTTTGAGGCCTCCCGTCACCTCAGGACAACCAATTATTCGGATAGCACGTCTCTGCATAGCGTCAAGCGCGTCTAGTAAGTACCTTGCGGAGTCATCCCAAAGGTGAGAGCAGTACTCGACGCCAGGGCCGAATCTGCGTCTAATACAGTAAACATAGATAATGTTTAATGTATAAGACGCAGATTCGCCCCTGCGTGAAATACCGTCTCACCTTATTCAAGATTCCTAGTTTCCGCGAGGCCAGCCAAATACAGCTCTCTATGTAGTTTTTGTGATTGAGCTCACACCGGACGTCTGTACCGAGGATCTCCAGATTGTCCTTTAGTGGAACCGTAATGTTCTGAAGAGAAGGTAGGGGTAGGAATGGGGACTTCTTAGCTGTAAACGCACACGCCTGCGTTTTACTGGCATAAAACTCGACCAGGTTGTCAGAACCCCATTGGGAAATGCGACCCAGGTCCCGGTCGAGATCCGCCACGAGTTGTCGTCTCTTTCCCTCCACGTCAGCCCGCCCCTCCGCTGGACGGTCAGAATAGCTCCCATGCAGAGTACTATCATCCGGATAACAATGAATGCACCCAAGGGAGAGCATGTCATTAATATGCAGAAGAAAGAGAGTAGGGGACAGTACCGATCACTGTGGTACTCCGGCATTTACCTGCAAAAAGCAGGAAGCCTGACCATAACAGAGAACCCGTATACGTCGCACGTGCAGGAAGCTGGCCAACCAGCGGCACAACTGGGGCGATAAACCATAAGCCGGTAGCTTGGAAAGAAGCGACGCATGTCATACCCTATCAAAGGCTTTACCGATGTCTAGGCCAATAGCCAGAGATTCGCCGTGCCTCTCCATAGCATCACCCTAGGTGTGTGTTATGTACGCTAGGAGGTCACCCGTTGATCGTTTTAGCCTAAAGCCATATTGACGATCGCTAATTAACGAGTGATCTTCCAGGTAGCGCATGAGCTGCTCAAACACCTTGCAGATGACGGTGGTTACGGCTATGGGGCGATAGTTGGCCGGATCCGACCGATCCCCTTTCTTGGGGATCAGCTGAATGTTCGCCTCCTTCCAAGCCTCCGGCACTTCTCCCGAATAATAGGAAAGGCGATATAGGCGTGTTGGCGTTGGAGATAATTCAGCTGCACACCTCCTTAGCACCACCGCCGGAATGCCATCAGGACCACTGGTTTTCCGCGTGTCGAGTGACCTTAGCACCGCTCGCACATCGTATTGCCGGATAACAATATCCGGAATCGTGGTTCTACAGTCTGCGATAGTGGGAGGTTGCTTCCCACAGTCATCGACCCGGAAATTAGCCGCAAAGAGATTGGCCAGCATTTCAGCTTTCTCTTGGACTTTGTGAGCCAGTGATCCGTCAGGATAGCGCAGTGGTGGCAAAGAGGGCTTGCAAAAGTTGGCTTGCACGGCTTTGGCCAGTTGCCAGTATCCACGGCTGCCAGTCGGATGTGACGTGAGCTCCTGACCAAGCCGCATGACGCGCTGGGCGTCCGCTCTCCTGAAGGCTCTCTTACTGGACCTAGTGGCTCTGTTGTACGCTGCCTTGAGGCGAGCCACATTCGGATCGCGCACAGCCCGAGCCCTGATCCAGGCGCGGTAATACGCCTGTTTTTGTTAACAGCAACGGCACACTGACGCCTGAACCAGGGGCGGGCTTTGCGGATGCTGGCGTCATCAGTGTATAGAATATAGTATTCCATACCTAATGTTATCTTTGTCGTCGTTTTTAAAAAGACAGTCATCTGAAGTAACTGCCTTTTGAGAAAAGCGCAAAAGCAGTCTTTATTTAGACTTTCTAGTAATGTTATTTTTGCATCAGAAAATATAAGATTTTGTTGTAGTATTTTTTCTGTGTAAAAGAGTTTTTGTTTTAAATTATTTCATATTTATTTATTTATAATTTAGTAATTTCATGAAATTAAAAATTAACCCTTAATTTGGCAGTGGTTCGATGTGTTATAATTTAGAAAAAAATGTTTATGTTCATGTTTCTAGTGTAATTGACAATAGGAAAAAAATATTGAAAACAATATATGTCCATCAGGTTTTCAGGAAACCAATGTTCATCACAGTGAACATTGCGAAATACGTTGAGAGCTACCATTGATTTATAATGTTTACTGGGATGAACATAGTCAAATTAGGTTGCAAAATAAAATAGTGATCTTATGCTTGAGATTGTTTATTTCAATGTAAATTCAGGAAATGCAGTTGAAAAGGACATTTTACTAGTAACAGTTCTTAGGGTTCCGTACTAAAAGGGTAAAAACTTGACATGAGACTTCGCCGTCTGTTTATCTATCTGTCTGTCCGTCACGAGGCTATATCCCAGGAACCGTGATAGCTAGAGAGCTGAAATTTCCACTGATGATGTATTTTTCATGCAGCTATAATAAAAAATACAAGAACTAGAAAAAGGGGGTTAAGGGGAGAGTCCTATACAAGAAACGTGATTATTGGCGTTTTTTGTTACGGCCCCCTCTGTGCGCATATCTAAATATTCTTAAATTCTTTTATATTTATATATAAATATATATAACTCAAAGGTGACTGACTGACTGACATAGTGATCTATCAACGCACAGCCCAAACCAATGGACCGATCGGGCTGAAATTTGATATTCGGGTAGACGTTATGCCATAAGCATCTGCTAAGAAAGGATTTTGATAAATTCTACCACCAAGGGGATAAAATACGGGAAGCAGGAACGAGAACATATTTTACGCGGGCGAAGCTGCGGGCATCAGCTAGTTGTTTATAAAATCCAAGCATTATTTTCTTTTCTTTTCGGCTGTCCGCTTTTCTTCCTTTGTACTTTTAATATTTTATGCTTATCTTTTCTACTTCTGGTCTCTTATTTTTTTAATATCCATCGGAGTCTTCAAATATATCGACAGCTAAATGGAGAAATATTCGGATTTATTCATAACGTTTCCACATCATTATATCTGCTATTGAAGCATACTCGAATCTATCGCTCCAATAGTCCAGGTATGAAGGCATTTGTACATTGCCCATGAGGGTATGAATGGCTAAGAAATTTCGGAGCTCATCTTCTGTGACTTGAATAGACTTTCCAGTTTGTTGTACAGATTAAAGATTAACGTATTCTGCAATATCGGTTACTATCTTGCGAGGAAACAATTAATGAAAGTAATAAAGTTGGTTGAAGGGAGGCATCGATTTTTCTATCTTAGTTATTTTCTTCGATTGTGACTCGATGGCAAAAATTGGTACTCCTTTTCCACTTATAGGTAAGGACAAATTTCAGGAGTTTCTTTGCCCTTTGGTAACTGTAGCAATTTCCTTTTAGGCCCTTTTCTTCGTTAAAGTTGTAGTTTCAGGGGTTCATGATGGAATTATAGACGGAAGAGATGGTATTGAAGACAACGATGGGATATTTTAGTATTTGGTTCTCTCGTTGGTGTAGTACATATTTCGTGTAAAATTGGACTTAATTGAAGTTCTGCAGATAGACAAGGTTCGGAATAGTTATCACTTTCATCGTCATAATCTGTTAATTCAGAGCTGCTCAGTATTTGCATGCGTTCTAGTTTGTTCGCTGCTTGCGAAGATTAGGTTTTTTTTTATTGTTGACATGGTGTGTGGGACTCCCGGCCCGGTCCGGAATGACCGTCCTACCCACTAAACCCCGCGGTGTTCCTCCTCACCCTTTAGCCGGGCCGAGGGATATCAAAAGATTATTCACGTCGACCCGGCTAGGGGCGCCCCGTTTATTCGGGGCTCTCCTCGGGGGAGCCAGATGGGCGGCTCCTCAAAGCTCCCTAAGGAGCTGAAGACCACGCCTGCACCACTCTCGAGCGCCCCTCTGTAATGGAGGAGACAGAGAGCGGCTGGCGCAGGCGTGCGCTAATGGGCACCCCCGGAATACGGGGAAGGTGCCCACCGCCATGTGACCGTTGGTGGGCGGGGTCCCCCGACCTTACGCCCACGGTCAAGAAACAATCGGGAGCGCGCAGTGACTCCTCACCGCGGCACCCCCGAACTGCACGGCAGAGCGGGAGCATTATCCGTTACTCCCCCGCACAGTGCACCTCCCGCTTTGCCGCCATCACCTCGTCAACTGGCGAGTTGACAGCGGCCCAGCACTGTTGCCGCCGGTCGCGCCATTACTCACGGCCGGTAGCTCGAACTGCATGGCATGGTGGAAGCATCTACACAAACTCCCGCCCCCCACGCAGTGCCTCTCCCACTTTGCCGCCATCGTCTCGCCAGCAAAGGTGGCGAAACGACGGCGACCCATCATTGCTGATGGGTCGCCGTCTGCTGCTGCCAGCCGTGAATAACGGCACGGCCGGCAGCAACACACACCACCGAGCAACCCACAGGTGGGTTGCTCGGTGCAGTGTACAGAGTAGCACAACTCCCCCACAAAGGAAGGGGAGTGGTCGCTCGCAGGAGGATCCGAACCGTTGGGGTCCTTAAGATGTTAGTAGGGCCCCGCATCCCTGCGAAGATTAGGTTAGGTTAGAACAGTGACCACTTACGAGTCTTGTAGGAACCACTTTCAGGAGTTAGGAATATTAACTGTGCCGAGTTTGTACATTCTTATATTAATGACCAATTTCGCGAAGTACATTCATAATATTATGAAACGGAGAATGAACGAAGGCAAAGAGAAAGCACGCGCCGAAAGGACTTTCAAAGCTCAGTTATCCCGAAACTAGAAATTGTTAAGCACAGTGCATTTTATAATTCGGTCCGAGTGTTTAATAAGCTCCCGATTAAGTTAAAAGGTCAAATTTACAAAAAAGATTTTCTAAAAAATTTGAAGCGGTTCCTTTTGGAAGGGTGCTACTACTCACTTCAGGAGTTGTAGAGAATAACCATTTTTCTCTTTTGTTAACTTAGTGACTTGCTTTTAATTGACAATATGTATTTTTATCCACTATTTTATAATTATGGTAAGATGACTATTTTATTATCATCTCAATATATTTTATTTTTTTGATTATTATGATTTCCTATGATGTAATGACTCTAAACGGACTCCATTTTTATACTTATTGTATTTTTTTTTTTTCAAGACATGCATGTTGTGAAGCTACGTGGAGGTTGTAATGTTTAATTTGTTATTATGTATCTAGTAGTTAAGAATTCGAACACAATGTAAAAATTGTTAACGAATAAATAAATACAATACAATACAATACGAGCGAAGGCGAGCGAGCGAAGCGAGCATGTCGCGACAGCGGCCGCTGAGCGCCAAATGTTATATAAATTTAATATTTTGAATTATGTTACAATTTCTCTATAGTTTATAATTTTGCGGTATATTTATTACAATTTTATGGGGACAAAAGACCTATTTATTTTACACATTGCCGGTAGACCAGCAGGTATTCGATGCAATCATTGAGAATTTTGTACAATACCTAGACAAAGTGTGAACAATCATATACTTATTCAAAACATTGCATACATTGCTTGGACGAGGCGTCTGGAGTCTGGAGCAGGTATTCCTTAGAATGCACAGATATTGTATTAGAATATCTGAATTACAAAGACTGCAGATAACAATAATAAATAAAAGCATTTATGCCCGAAGGTCTGTCCCACGCTTCCGTGTTGAAACAGACTCACTTGTCCGTTTCCACTACATTATGACACCCCACACAGTCGGCTTAATGTGCCTTGCAAAGCAAGAAAACTTTCGCAAATCAAATGTTACAAAGTGGTCACCCATCCGAGCACCAGCAATAGCGGTAGTTGTTGTGGTCGTTTACAAAAGACTGAGTCAGTGGCTACAAGTGGTTCTAGCTATTTAGGTAATATTAGTGGCCATAATTTGCTTTTTGATGACAATTTTACTTAACTTTGATGATCCATTAATGTGGAACGAGTTACATTTTAAACATGCTGAATTAGGAAATTAGAAGCTACAATATTAATAAATAATGTCTATTTGCATGCCATTTATTAGTAATTTAGAAGTTTACTGTTTGAATGCATGTTACAAAATTAGATGCTAAAAAATAATCACGATGCTGAATTATATTAACAGTGGCTAATAATGAAATGAAAAGGTGGCTATAATCTGTAAATTCTGACTCTCATTAATTGTGGTTGACTTATTAATTTTGGGAGGCAAAGTATTTTTTCGGAGGCCAATAATACTATTAAAAAGAAGTTCGTTTAATTAGCACCCTATCTAAATTATTATATAGCATATTGCCAAATTACGTTAATTTTTAGTATAAAATAAAAATTACCGTAATTTGGCACTGTTCACCGTGCTGCACACAATAAAATACAGATACTTTAAAGTGTACTTAGCAATGTTCATCACGATGAACATAAAGTTTGACGGGATCTACAACCTTAGAATTCGATTGAAAGTACATAAATTACTTCAAAAACGAAAGAATAAAGATTAAGTAAGCTATGGAAGTCATTAAAACATCAGAAATAATACATAAATAAAAGAAAATATTTTTATTTACCTTGCGAGGAGTAGACAATCTGCGAGCCGCTGACATTTTGCATTGTAAATGATAGTTAAAATGTTGACAGAGATCAATATCATCAATCAATATCAATCATCAATCAATACATATAATAAAATCGTAACAGGTCGCTGTCTGTACATGGAAGATAAATAAGAAAAAATATTATAGGGTGGCTTTATGAACGCAATAGAACCCAAAACAATGATTTTTAGAATTTTTGTCTGTTTGTCTGTTTGTCTGTTTGTCTGTATGTCTGTATATCTGTTTGTCTGTACGGTTGTGCACGCTAATCTCAGTAACCGCTCAACCGATTGCAATGCGGTTTTTTTATTGTGTTGAGGTTTGCTCCAGTTAACATTTAGCGTTTGTTTTATGTAAATTGGTTTAGAAATAAAAGAGTTATAACACTTTTAAGAATCAGATATTTTGAAAATTTTTATTGTAGGGGTTTCTTTGAATGTGAGTGAACCTAAACTGGCGTGTTGGCTTAATCATAAAAGAGCTTAATGATTAAGCAAATGTTTACAGTAGCAAGTTTGAATGAAACAGCTCCTATAAGTAATTAATAATACTTGTGTTGGAGTTGCTTCGCTCCATCCCCTCAAATTTATATGTATTGAGACTTTACTATACTATACAGCATACAGCATTTTGAAAACATGGTTAGAAAAATAAGCTAAATACTTAAAACTAAATGGAGACAATAAAATATACATGTCAACAAGTTATTTTGCGACTCTGTGTGTGTATGAGTGCGCGTGGGTGCGCGTGTGTGTGTGTGTGTGTGTGTGTGTGAGAGAGTGAGTGAGTGTGTTTGTTTGTCTGTTTGCGTGCGTATGTTATGTAAGTCTGACCAGAATTTGCACTGCTTCTTCATATGTTAAAGTTTTCAACCATTCGGATAACACTTTCCTGCATTGATGTAAACTCTCATGGTGAAATTTTAGTTTTCCATTAATTTTGTTGTATACGTAGGCTGATTGGCATACGTATTGACGCCTCGCAAATACTGTACGTACCACCGGAGAGAACGCCACTTTATCTTTTCGTCTCTTAGATTGACTTTCTTAGCTAAATGGAATGTACTTGTGCAGATAGAGAATAATGTTTAAAATGTATAATTTCCTGACGTACAGTTCAACTGTGGGATATCTATACGGCCTAAAAGACATTACTTTTAACAGTGATCTTTGAACCCTCTCTAACTCTAAAAATTTGGTTTTGGTGGCTCCCCCCCAAACTGGCAAGCAGTACGTGATAACTGATTGCGCGAGAGCAATATAAATGCCTTTAAGTGTCTCTTGAGGCATCACATGTCGTAGATTTTTAAAAATCCACATACATTTTCGAGTACGAGACATTATAGCCTCGACATGCGGGTGCCATGTTAGGCATTCGTCGACTATCACACCCAAATACCTCGTTGATGATACCCGTTCGATGGATTGACAGTCACAATCCCGCTCCAACCTGGTTGCACACCCATGGATCCGAATTTTGAGGTCACTACCTGCTCTAGACCTTGTACTTGGAGAGAAACAAATTTTTTGTTTTAGCAATGTTGAGGGTTAATAGATTTGTTTTAAGTCATTTATCTATGACTGCTAGCCCCTGTTCGGCCCTGTCATGCACCGTTTCCCATGTTTCTCCCCAATAAACTATAGCCGTGTCATCAGCGTAAGAAAAGATTTTACCGCCAATGTTTACCAGGTTACAGAGTTCATTGATGTAGACGAGAAACAGCTGAGGGCCAAGCACGGAGCCTTGCGGAACACCAAAAACAACATCCTCCTCATTGCTATATGAGTTATCTATTTTAACTTGCTGTTTCCTACCTCTGAGATAACTGTCAAAAAGAGAAAGGGCTTTCCCTCGTATCCCTATAGCCTCTAGTCTCTGCACAAGGATCGGCACAGAAACGGTGTCAAAAGCTTTTTTCAGGTCTAGAAACACGGTAACACATTTAAGACCCTTGTCAACCTTTTTTGTAATTTCTGATGTTAATGCCAAGACCGCGTCCTGAGTCGACCGCCCCTTTCTAAAGCCATATTGTGAGTCGGAAAGAATTTGATATTTGTTTAAGTAACTTGTTAGCCTCTTATTAAATATTTTTTCTATTATTTTTGAAATTGACGGCAACACAGAAATTGGTCGATAATTATTGACATCGCTTCTGTTCCCACCCTTGTGCACTGGAGTAATAATAGATCTTTTTAGCGCATTGCAACAAAGACTAATTTTAAACAATTCAGTCCGCGCCGGAAGGAAGGAAGCTAGGATTTTATCGCTATCCTAGCTTCCTTGCAAAGTAGCACTGGCTCCACTGGACAAGCGTAAGTTGTGGCGAAGATCTTCCCAGTTTGCCAATGAGTAGTGGTATAATCGCTAATTAATTTAAACTTAAAAAATAATTTAACACTTTCTAAAGCTAATATATATCCTCCAGCTAGGGGGGGACACTTGGACTAGGAAAGTCGTAATGTCTCCCACGGGGGGTTGACCAAGCGAGTCACGGCGAAAGGCGGATAACTTAAATCATACCCAAATTAAATTCACTTAACACAAAATTCAACAAATTTTAAGAATAAAATTACTGCACCCAAAAGCAACGGTACGGAACCCTAAAATTATTACTAAGATTACGCTGACCGTCTGTCACCAGGCCATGAGCCATAGCTAGACAGTTGAAATTTTCACAGCTAATGTACCTTGTATTTCTGTTGCCGCTCCATAGTAAGAAATATGAAAAGTAGAATTAAAACATTTTTTATTGAGGTATTTACTGGATGTCAATAACGGCAACAGAGATTTAGCAAAAGAAATAAACATAAAATACTTGCAGTACCTAAATAGGACGTTTTTTTTAAAAAAAGTGTTTATTGCATGGTATCCACAGTGTATAATAAACTACCAATACAGTTATTTAAGATACAAAAGACCATTTCTTCAAGCAAAGACTTAAAAATATACTTGTTGATAAAACATATTACAATATACAGGACTTTCTTAACGACAAAAAAGAAACCGACTTCAAACAAAACTAAAAACTGAAAATTGAAGTCGGTTTCTTTTTTGTCAAAAATTCTTTTTCACCATTTTTAGTGTCGTGTAGACTAAAAATCTATCTATCTAGGTGTAAAGTTCTCGACAGTACAAATAAATCAAGCCCAAACACAAGGTAACTGCTGTATATCGTTAATTCTCTCTACTGTCTTTCGTCTCCATCATCAGATCGACTCCAGACCTTCATTAAGCTATTCCCAGTAGTACTACTGTATAGTCTTACCAGTAGTACTATTGAGAATATTTATCCCATTAGACTTACTTTAGAAACCCAGTAGTACTACTGGGAATATTCATCCCATTAGACTTACTTTAAAAACCCAGTAGTATTACTGGGAATATTCATCCCATTAGACTTACCGGTAAAACTCAAACTGTAGACCTAATAATTAACTAGACTAACTTTTTTGCACTTGAATCTATGACCTAAAATAAAACATTAAAGTGATTAAACAAATTAAGACTGACAAAACAAATGAAGATTGGTAAAACAAATGTAGATCAGTAAAACAAATAAAAATCGGTAAAACAAATGAATCGACAAAACAAAATGAAGATAGAAAAACCAATTAAGATCGAAAAAACATAATATGCAGATCTATAAAACAAAGGCAAGTTGATAAGTTCTAAAATTACTTGCAGCCATATTTTGTAATCTAGATGCGATTATTATTCAAAAAAATAGGAGCAAACAATTCTCGATCTTAATGACATTTATCTAAAAATGTGCTTTTAGGCATTTATAGATATCACTGATCACGAATATATAAAAAAAATGATATTATACATGCCGATAAGGTCGAAATTTGCTTGGACCTATTTTTTGTAATCAATACATATAATAAAATCTTAACAGGTCGCTGTCTGTACATGAAAGATAAATGAGAAAAAATATTATAGGGGGGCTTTATGAACGCAATAGAACCCAAAACAATGATTTTTAGAATTTTTGTCTGTTTGTCTGTATGTCTGTTTGTCTGTACGTTTGTGCACGCTAATCTCAGCAACTGCTTAACCGATTGCAATGCGGTTTTCTTTATTGTGTTAAGGTTAGCTCCGCTTAACATTTAGTGTTTATTTCATGTCAATCGGTTTATAAATAAAAAAGTTATATCACTTTAAATAATCATACATAGACTTATGAATCTAAAAGTGGGTAAATCTAAACTGGCGTGTTGGCTTAATCATAAAAGAGCTTATGAATTAAGGCTATTTTAAAACAATTCAGTCCGCGCCAAAGGCGTGGACTGAATTGTTATAGAATAGACTTAATCTTTAAGCTCTTTTATGATTAAGCCAACAGGGCAGTTTCACACGCTGCTTGATGAGTCTGATGAAGAAGTACCTCTCCTTTCATACACCTCATGTGACGTAAACGAAGTTGCGGGCTCAGCTAGTATAACATAAATATCTATACATATAATAAAATGATAGAAAAGTCAAAACTGTACATTGGAAATATTTAAAAAAAAATACTCGCTGTGTGTTCAACATAAGATACCGAAGTCGAAAATATAGTTAGAATTTTTTTTGTCTGTTTGTCTGTTTGTCGGTTTGTCTGTTTGTCTGTTTGTCGGTTTGTCTGTTTGTCTGTTTGCTTTGCTTTGTCCGGAAGGATCTCGAAAAGTACTGAATGGATTTGGTTGAAATTTTGTACAAATATTAGCTAGGGGTAGGGTCTTAAAATAGGCTATATATTATCACGCTACATATCCTAGGGGCTAAGCAGAGAGCAATCAATTGGCATTATAACATAATTTTCACGCGTACGAAGTCGCGGGCATCAGCTAGTAAAATATATAATAAAAAACGTATAGACTAAAGCCCATTACGTTATTTTCCTACATATGTCTGAATCTCAGTTTGACTTCCCAAAATGCCTGAAAACCAAAATGACTAATTTTCGTCGTTCTTTATGTGTTTTTTCGATCTTCATTTGTTTTGTCGATCTTCATTTGTTTTGTCGATCTCCATTTGTTAATCCGACCGTCATTTGTTTTGTCTATCTCCATTTATTTCATCGGTCTTCATTTGTTTTTTTGATCTTCATTTGTTTTCCCGATCTTCATTTGTTTTGTCGGTCTTCATTTGTTTCGTCGATCTTCATTTGTTTCGTTGATCTTCATTTGTTTTAAAAAATCGATTGAGTCTTGAATTTATTTTATTTTGTCCCAATTATAATTATTATTTATATTAAAATTATCGTTTGATTTATCTGCGACATTACTAGGTCTACATTTTGTAACGGTAGGACTATTGGGAAAAAAATATAACAGGCAAGTCTAACTATCAGTAAGTCTAATGGGATAAATATTCCCAATAGTACTACTGGTAAGACTATACAGTAGTACTACTGGGAATAGGTATTTAAAGCCCGTAATAAAAAAAATAACGAATGCCCTAGATGCCTCTACAATTTTTAAAAGTTCCCTTCGATTTCTCCAGGATGCCATCATCAGATTCTGACTTCTTTAAAATGGGACCACCTTGAGAGTACCTATTATCGAACGAATAAAAAAAAATTCAAATCGATCCATAAACGACGGAGTTCTGCGCGAACAAACATAAAATAAATAAATATATACGGTCGAATTGAGTAACCTCCTCCTTTTTTTAAGTCGGTTAAAAACATACAAGTTCTGGACTGAATGTAATTAATTTACTAATATATTTTTATTTTGACTCGTTGACATTGTTATAATTATTTCGATAAATTTTTATTTATCGAATTCAATAGCCATTACCCACGGGTGGAGGATGGCAGAACTTCATTAGAATTATAATTATAATATCTTAACACCATTGTAACCCATTTTCGCAAATAAATGAATTATGAATTAAGATATAAGCTTGACGGCGCGTTGACAGTGGAAAGAGAGTGACACCTGCCATTTGTAAGGTTTCGTTGTCTTTGCCTTGATTTTTGCAATAGCAATGAAGGTAGATTGATAATGAGCGGCAACGCCATTTTGTGGGAATCAGTCTTAAACTAGCCGTCGGTAGATAGAAACGTGAAAGTATACGGGCAATGGGGAACATTGTTAGCGGTGGAAGGTGAGCGTTATGCGCATTGTAAAGGTGGCCACCTCAAACCTGCGGATTGGGTCTCAAGTCCCAGACACTGTTGCAATATTCTTCCTTGTGCAACGCGGTAGTGCGTTTAGTGGTTTTTGATTAATTGCCTTAACGGGTAAGTGTGCTGTGCATGTTCATAATTATTATCTGGTGTTGCCTGGTGCCCGTACTCGATAGCCAATGGAACTTCGGACACCATTTCAGAAGTTTGGTCTCAATACTGAGTGCGGCAGCAGCTGCTATCTCAGATACTTTTTTAGAACACCATTTTTTTTCACGTGCCGGACTCCTACCTACTAAAACCACACGATGCCCTACAACTGTCTGCGTTTAGAACACCTTTTGAGGAACAATTTCGTAATACTTTTTTGCGCAACTTGAACCGTTTACGCAGAGGACGCAATGTGAGGAATAAATGTTTCCTGGTTTCCATTCCTGCTCCGCTCCTATTCGTCCTAGCGTGATGCTATTATAACCTGCTACCTTCCCCAATAAATCGAATATTTAACTTTTGAACTATCTCTGACTATCGGAACTGTTACAGTTCTGATTTTGATCTCAATCTAAATCAAAATTTAGCAAAACTCTTTAAAGAAAGATATAATGTGGTAATGTAAGGATGTGCAGATCATATGGGATGTTGTACTGGTCATAAAAGTGGAGCAATGGGGGCATGGGGCGAGCAATATAATGTAATATAGCTCGTCCCTGGATTTTGCCTCTAATGAGCTTAGTGTATCCATTCGCCCCCTCACATTTTAGATTTTTCAACTTTCCCACGATTATTTATTAATATTTCCAAGTTGATGGTTACCGCAACGGACCGTATATCTGTAAAACACTAATTAACAATTTGTAGGAATTTGCTAATTTTACTGGCCTTCAGGAGTGACGTCATGTTATTGCGTTACTTATGTTATAGACAAATTACAACAAAGCGAAGGTTTAGCATATAAATTAAGAATCTATTGTTGTTGTCAGCTAGAAATGTAGGCGGCATGTCTCCTAGCCGGGACCCCTCCATGGGACCTGGAAGCGAGGGCACTTGCGTCATTGTTTACATGGCGCAAGGAGGCGCTAGAGCGGGGCCATTGGCTTGTGTTTATGTGTGTGATATTGAGACTCCGCGGTCCCAGCTCCGCCAGGAAACTGCGGAGACCCGGTAGGTGCAAATTGAGCAACCAAGGAGAGGAATCGCCACAATTGGGGCGGTCAGACCGTTCATGGACGAGTGACTGGAGTCCTCTCCAGACAAGTCAAGTCAAGTCAAGTCCTTATCTGTGACAACCGGTACAGGGAGCGCCGTGGTTCCTACCACGGCGCTCCCTGTACCGGTTGTCACAGATACTGACTGAGCACGGGTGCTTCGGTAAGTATCTGTGGCAAAAACACCAGGAAATCACGGCTGAGTACCAGCACTGCAAGGAACACAGCGAGGACACAGCGCTCCACACATTTTTGGAGTTCACAGCTTGAGCGCAATAGCGCCAGGTTCTCGTGGTAGGTCTGGACGTGGACATTCTTTCGATGGAGACCATGGTAACCTCTTTCGGTGAGCAGGTCTTTTTTTTTTGTTTAACGTGAGGGAAAATCCTCATAGATGTTATGTCGTACTCCTATCGACTAAAAAACCTCACGTCACGCCCAACAGCCTATGGTTGGGAGCCCCGGGTAAGCCCTCGGAAGGATGTCCCAGGACTCCCAATAGACTCACGGCCACTACTGCGGCCTCGCCCAGGGGGTGGTTCGGGTGCTATCCCGCGTCTTTGGGGGGTTTCGGGTGTGATCCCGCTTCTAAGGGGGGTGTGCGTGAATTGCTCACGTCACGCTGCCGTCATGGGCCTGCTTCTGTAAGGACGGTGAGTCACCCTGTCACCATCCTCAGGCCCCCGGTCATGGTGGCCGATAGTCCTCGGCGAAGACACGTCTGCGGAACTCGGGTGGGAGAGTTCTCTCCCGTACCCGTCCCACCGCCTCCTTCACGAGCATGACCTGCTCGCAGAAGGAGGCAGCGCAGTCCCACTTACTCCCGCTGGAGAGCATGGCTCGCACCATGGTCTCGAGCGAGAGAATGTCATCATCCAGACCCACTACGAGGACCTGGCGCTGTTGCGCCCACGCCGTGCACTCCACCAGTGTGTGGAGCGCCGTGTCATCGCTGCGGTCCTCGCAGTGCTGACACTCGGCCGTGGTTTCCCGGTGTTTACGCCACATATACCTACCGAAGCTACCATGCCCGGCAAGCATCTGTGTCAACCGGTAGGAGAGAGCACCGTGTCTCCTCTCCAGCCACTCATCCATGACCGGTCTGACGGCCGCGATTGTGGCGAATCCCCCCTTTGGTTGCTCAAGTCACACCTTCCATGTCTCCACGGTTTCCTGGTGGAGTAGGGACCGCTGGGCCTCGATTTCTCGATAAGCGGGCCTTTGGCCCCGCTCCAGCGCCTCCTTGCGCCATCTGAACAGTGACGCAAGGGCTCTCGCTTCCAGGTCCCATGGAGGGTTCCCGGCTAGTAGACATGCCGCCTCACCGGAGATCGTGCGGTATCCCCTTATCACCCTGATGGCCATCGCTCTCTGCGGGCTCATCAATCTAGCCACATTGCTGGCCGTCAGGGTTTCCGCCCATACAGGAGCTCCGTATAGAGCCATGCTTCGCACGATCCCCAGGTACAGTCTCCTGTAGGGAGCGTTGGGTCCCTTGATGTTGGGCATCAGCCGCGCCAGTGCGGCCGATGCTCCCCTCAGTTTTGGGACCAAACTTCGGAAGTGATGTCCGAAGTTCCACCGGCCATCGAGTACGAGCCCCAGATACTTCATCGAGGGCTCGATGCCGATGCTGACGCCCCCTACCTGTAGACTTGATCCCGCAGGTGGCCCCATCCGAGGTCCGTGGAAGCACAGAGCCTCGGATTTGTGAAGGGCGACCTCGAGACCCAGTCGCCGTATCCGACCCACGACTTGAGCAACCCCTGCCGTGGCCTTTAGTGCTGCGTCACGGTGCGTTGCTCCCCGCGCCGTAACGAGGGTGTCGTCGGCGTAACACGTTACACCGACCCCTCTGAGCAACGAACCACGCAGTCGGTGAGCAGGTCTTGCTCGTGAAAGAGACGTTCAATACAAAAATTATGCTTGGCTGTGGGCTTCGCCGCAAAAATAATGGAGATCTAAAAAAGTGCTCAGTTCTATGCGAAATCCAAATATGTATTTATAGGAACAAAATAACATTATGAACAAGAACTCTAATTTTTTGCTTTACTGGATACCTATAACAATTGCTGTTATTAAAAATGAATATGAGATCTTGAAGTAGGTTAGATTTGACGTGGCCAGCTTTTATCAGAATTAAAAAAATTACATAAATATGTTGAATAACTTTATAAAATGACTGATGTAATGGAAACTGGCACATCCTCATCTAGTCCAAGCCAAAAATAAGATAATGCGTCATACCTCTAACCGGCCCCATACACGTACAATAATATTGATCAAAATAGCAATAAATTGACCGTGTATGGGTAATATTGAGGTTTGAACAGACTATATTCAGACGGAAATAAATATTGATGCAACTTTATTGAGTCAATAATATTGTACGTGTATGGGGCCGGTTAGACGCATTAGCTTATTTTATTGTTTAGTGCAATTACAGTTGAACCTCATTACATACAACTGGTAATAGGGTTTTGTGTAGTTGTGATGATTTTTGTAAAAAAAATATATCTCGTTGCAGTTATTATGTCTTCAATAAAGAAGTTGAGTTATTCAAGCATGAAACATGATGGTATTGTGACAGTATGGTTGGCCCACCTTCTTTACTTCGGTAAGTATTCATTTATTTTTATTTTATTTTATTTTATTTATCACAAACAATGATTACATTGTGTCGGATTTACATGCACTTAAAACTAACACACAATCCTAAAGGCAGAGCGAAACAAAACAGTCAATATTATTATATCATTTAGCATCGGTTCAATGCATTAATGTAAAACATTTAAAATTATTTCATCATATAAATAAATAACATAATAAAATTCAATTCAAAACATAATATAATTATATAATTAACAACACATCATTTTAAAATAATAATTGTATAATTATAATGCAATTTAAAATGTCAGCCAAGTACATGTAATTAAAAGAACCACATTTCAATAGCTTTGCACAAAAATGTAAACAAACACCTTTGATCCTATATATCCATAGCCACTTGCAATTGAGTATTCACCCTGATTATATTCCAGTATCCAGGAGTCATTCAGTGTTCTTACAATTATTTCGGCACCAAATAACTTCAATATGATAGTTTATTTTCATTTAAAATACCTACTCAGGATAGTAAAAAATTCAATTATTTGTCATACTATATTTTTATACTTATCTGTCTTCGACAACGATTGTCAAACTTTTGATTGGCAGGATTGGACTATCTATATGTCTTAACAATGTCAGTCAGATAGTTCCTATTTAAAGGTCAGTTTGTCAATTAAAAATCATCCACAGAGTAAAAGCTCCCTTCTATCAAATATTCTCTCAATTTGCACAGAAATTCACCCTTATACAACAACAATTTTATTTCAGTGGGCAGTCTATTAAATAACTTTACTGACATATGGTAAGTACCGTGCTTACCCACCTTAAGTCTCGGGATGAGCTTGGTTCGAAGGTCTTTGCGTCTTGTACTTTCTCTAACTAACCTCTTACCTTCTGTCTCATATTCATGAATATATTTTTTCAAATTTGTTAAGAGTACTAGGATATATAGACTAGGAACAGTCAGTATTTTAAGTTCTTTGAAATATTCCCTGCAGGATACTTGTTGCTTAATGCGTACGATTGTGCGAATTGCTCGTTTTTGCGAAATGAAAGCCTTTTGAACATTGTAGTCATAGCTACCTCCCCAGAACAGGATGCTGTACCGAAGTCTCGATTCTACTAGTGCATAATACGTCATCATTAGTTCTACCCCAACCTCATTTCGCAAACTTCTAAGCACGTAGCAAGCTGAACTGACCGAATTTTCTAATGCTACGAGTTCCTGCTTCCAGTTAAGGTCCCTATCCACGTAAACTCCTAAGAACTTCACTGTCTCAACCGTGACAATTCGAGTGCCGTTAAGGCTGCAATTAAGTTGGTCACTACTGTTTGCGGAAGATCTAAAGAGCATGACATTGGTTTTTCCAGAATTAACTAGCAGCCCATTGATTGTAAACCAATTTTTTAATACACTTAGTACCCTGTTCACCTTATCATTGAGAGATTCCATGTCTTTCGCTGATACTATAGCGTTTGTGTCATCTGCGAACAGTACTAGCTGTGCTTCGTCTAAAAAAATATTCTCAATATGATAAATGAGGTCATTCACAAACAAAACAAAGAATATTGGGCCTAATATTGATCCCTGAGGAACCCCCGTTGAGCTTTGAACTACTTTTGATTTAAAAACTTGCTCATAATGTTTTGTAACATTTTTGTTACAACTAGCTTGGGTTTCGGTGACCGTGCCAGCAATCTCCACAAAAAACTTTCTATTTTTTAAGTATGAGCTAAGAAGTTGATTGGCTTCACCGCGTATGCCATAGTGCTCAAGCTTGGCTAAAAGTAAATCGTGGTTAACGGTATCAAACGCAGAACTCAGGTCTAGAAATAGACCCGCGACCTTGTGTTTCATATTAAGCCTATTTCTAACGTCACTAATTAAACTGTCAATGGCATCACGGGTACCTACTTCTGCTTGATAGCCGAATTGCTTCAAGTTTAGCACTCTACTACTATTAATGTGCGTCATTAATCTAGTTTTAATCAGTTTTTCAAATATTTTAGAGACTGTGGGTAACAGTGAAATAGGTCTATACATTTTAGGATCTAGCTTGGATCCCTTCTTGTAGATGGGAATAACTCTCGCAATTTTAAACTGGTCAGGAAAAATACCTTCTGCCATGCAGTTATTGTAGAAAATACTAAAAGGCTCGGCTAAGATATCTATATTATCTTTAATTATGTTTAAAGGCAGTCCATCAATACCATAAGAGTTTTTAGACCCCATAATTATGTCTAACATTTTTTTAAGCTATTGCATAGATTCTATCGCGGGCCTTGCGTGGAGACCGAATCCAGAAATTCTGTCACGAAAACGAATCACACTCTCGGCTACCTTCGGCCACGTTCGTGTATCTTTCAAACAATGTAGTAAACAAACAGATTGGATCTCGACTCTCCATAATTACTTACGTTTAAATATCAATCCTGATCATATTCGTT